>CAEFZX010002466.1:0-13325 GCA_903066825.1 Alfaro cultratus | reverse complement strand
CTGAAGTGTTTTGATCACTGAGTCACTGCTGCAGCGTTTTATCTGAACAAAACCGAACCGTCCCAATGTAGTATCCATTCAGCTAACATCAAAGAATAGCTGTTCAGATTAATATTAATATTCAGATTAATACTTACGTTTTCTATCAGGGTGTCCAAAGTGTGGCCCAGGGGCCATTTGTGCCCCCAACAGTAATTTAAAAATGATACAAATTTGGCCCGTAGAAGCAGATGGAAACTTTTAGGCTGCATTCACACCAGCACAGAATTACAGTCTTTAATCAGAATCTAATTCGTTTGTCTAGAAAGTCCGATTCGTTTGGGAAGTGTAAATGCAAATTTGAATTCCTAAGTGAACTCTGATCCGCCTAAAATCTTGTGTCTCGGTGCGGCTGAAGTGTTGGAAGGTGGTGTGAATGCGACCGGATCAGAATCCGCTCCAAACGCAGGAAGTTAACGACAGTGCAGGACATTCTGGTCAATATGTCACTGTCTGCTCTGCGGGTTAACAGGGATGTTGTGTCGGTTATAAAAGTAGAGATAATTCATAATAAAACTACTGAAGTACAAGTAAAAAGTACAATGCCGTAAAAATACTCCTAAAAGTACATTTAAAAGAAAAGATACTCAGGTAAATGTAACTAAAGACGCCCTCAGAGTAGCAATTAATTCTCTAACGACGACAGAAATGCGCAGTTTGATTTTATTTAATTAGCAGGAAACAAAAGCATGATTCAGTTCTCTGAAGCTACAACTAACAGTTAATCCAGGGGTGCCCAAAGTGTGGCTCAGGGGCCATTTGTGGCACGTTGAATAATTTTGTGTGGCCCCTGACAAGAGTTCAAGAAAGGACCTAAAATGGACACATTTTGTAATTGATTTGAGACGAGTTTTCTTCTTAGACAGAAAATGTGATTCTGCGTTCAATTTCAGATGTTGGTGCGTTTTTGACGAGGAGCCTCTTGACTTTTCTTTTCTGAATAAAACCAAGAGAGTGCTTTGGTTTTATTTCCTGAACTCAGGAGAATATTGCCATTGGGAAAAACATTTATTCATTTGTTTTTCAATTAAAAAGTATTTGTTCTATTGGCAGATTATTTCATATTTTTCACATAAGTGAAATAATCTACTTTTTAACCAATATTAAGAAATTGTTTATTTAAAACAAGCCCCTGCATCTTGCAGAAAATTTACTTGTAAGTTTGTTTTGTCTTCAGAAATCTCATTAAAATAATTTTATTCTTTGTATTATGTACTTAAATGCCAATGAAATTTGCTTTTAAGCAGCTGCTTTCATTCATAATTATTTTTTTTATTCTTGTTTGAGAAAATAAAACATTTGACAGT
The DNA here is from genome assembly GCA_903066825.1 of Alfaro cultratus. Taxonomy (NCBI): domain Eukaryota; kingdom Metazoa; phylum Chordata; class Actinopteri; order Cyprinodontiformes; family Poeciliidae; genus Alfaro; species Alfaro cultratus. The sequence goes on along the minus strand of CAEFZX010002466.1, from coordinate 11,979 downwards.
TTGAAATCTGGGACTGAAACTACTATTTTAGCGTCTAATGGTTGGACTTTATATCATAAAGATATTGTTTTTAAGATATTGTTTTAGATAGTTTTACTGCAGCTGAATGTTTTCTGCATTAATAAATAATTGGGCATTTATTAATGATCTATAGCAATAAAAAAGAAAAAAAGAAAAAATTAGTGGGCCTAAAATACAGCCCTGGTGCACTCCACATATTAAATCAGTAGAATCTGACATGATGTTGTTTTATAGTACAATTGCAAAGCCATCCACTTCATTTTCACATTTTGAGACATTTTGATTTGTTGAATTGTGGCATGTTTGGCTCTCCGTACACGCTGTTGCCCAAATTGTCAAAATTACAAGAAACAAAGATTTAAAATATGTCATTTTATTTGTGCTGATTCTTTATAATACTTGAGCTTCACTTTCTGAGATGACTGACAAAATATATTACACTTTCACACAACATATTTTTTGTAAAATATATTGCATAATAAATTTCCAAGTACATTTTCTTTTAGATGTTTTAGTAATTAGTCCTTGATACTCACATCCTTAATAAAATGCACATGTGCTGTGACTTCATCTTCCTCCTCTTCATTTTCTGATAAAAGGAAACTGGCTGTGCCAAGAGATTTTAAGAGAAGCAGAGAGAAGAAGACGGGCTTTTAAGTTCAGATCCACCGAGAAATTAAGAGACACGACAAAAAGACAAGAAACTGTTGAAAGAGAGGAAGAAAAGGCTGAAGAGATAAAATCACAAAATTACAACCAGAGATTACAAATATAAGTGCAGTTTACGGAGCTTCATTACCCACTGAAAACACGTCTGCGTCAATATATTAACAGCCCCAGAGGCAGTAAGTGGTCCCAAATTATCCGGTTTTATTATTAGTTCAAGAAATAAACGATCTTCTCCGTCGTTCAGGAAACAGCTGTAGAGAAACTGCGGATTGAAGGAGATTGTTGCCCTCATTTCAGAGACTTTTCACCATTGGCTTTGGGCAGACAGGAGATTTCTGCTCGATTTATTCCAACCTGTTGCTGAAGGTTTGTCTTCTGAAAAGATCTGGAAACATTTGGACTCCTGGTGAAGTCCAGATCAGTTGAGAGCAGAAATCAGATCTACGCCTGAACTTAATAAAAACAGAATAAAACCTTAAGACACAAGCAAAAAGGTTCAAAAACCCATAAATAATGTAAGTGGGGACGTTGAAGTTCCTCTATGATTACAATATTTCAGTTCTGGGCAAAGAAAACTCCAAAAAACACAAGATATTACCGAGGATTTTTGGTATAATTTTTAGTGTAAAAATCTTAGTATTCTTGAAATAAGAAAAAGCAACTTTTCAGACAGATATGGGAGCTTATTTTATTAAGTCAATAATCATTTAATGTTGATGAAAAAGTTCTAGTTCCACTGGTGGATTATTTAACATTTTCTGATAAAATGAAATAATGGAACATTTTCATCAATATTAAGGAATTGTTAACTTAAAACACATTCATATATTTCTGAAAAGTTACTTACAGGTTAGTTTTTCTTATTTCAAGTTTACTAAGATATTTGCACCAGGAACTAGAACAAAAATAATTGGTAATACTTGGTGTTTTTGCAGTGAATGACAGTAGCTGCATTTCCATTTACCTTGATGGAAACACAGCAATTTAGAAAAAATTAAAACATGTTTTCAATAAAATGGGTTTGAGCTACAATTAGCTTCTCAGCTTTGTGAAAATATTCACAAAACTGCAATGGAAACTTTTTTTTCCATCAAAAGTCATGTGACCAGGATGTTTCTCTGTTGGAAACGACGAAGTCGACAGGAAGTGGTTGAAGTATGATGTCTTTTAATGACTTATTCATGAGTGATTTTAATTGCATTTCTTATTTAAATGAAACACAGCAATTTCTTAATTGTGAGTTTTACCATTAGCAGAATATTGACGAGGTTTTGCCTACATTTGTAATGGAAACGCAGCTACAGGTCTACATTATCAACTCAGATCTATTGAAACACACAGATTTCACATTTCTCTTTCAGAAACTTTAATCATTATTTATCCTCAGAAATGACATTTTAAAATAGTGTCTTAATCTTATTCTCTTATAGGGATTCGTGTTGCTGTAAGGGAAAGACTAATTACACCAAAGCAGGAAACTATTTATTAAATGTTTTGCTCATTGAAGGTGTTGCTTTTATCTCTCCTTTCTGATATTTTCTTTGCACTTCCTCCTGTGACTTTTTGATGTTACCATGGATATTCTGCAGAAAGTGAGTTTGCGTCCCTCTGTTCCTCTTAGCGAAGAACCTATAAATACGGGATGCAAACAGACGTAAAAGCTCTGAAAGAATCTCATTATCGTTCTTCTTTCGGTGTGACGCAGGCGAAGCGATGAAGCCACTGAAAAGATGTTTTTTCTTTAATATCAGGGTCAGAGTGAAATGACATCATTAATGAACAACCCTGACAGGTGAGCCGCCGTGTTTCTGTCTCCATGACATTAAGACGGAGCGAAAACACAAAGCAGGCTGTGCAGTAAACATGTTTCTGTGAAGTGTCCTCATGTTCTTGTCCTTGGAATGTCATAATGTGGCTCTCCATGAACTCGCTGCTCTGTACTCTTCATTGTGGAGGCGAGTTGTTTGTTTGCAGTGTAATTTATTCCTGCAGCTCTTTATTTGCAGTTGATCACAAGGTAGAGGTAGCTTCCTGCTGTTCTCCCCTGCTGAAACCTGATCACCAGGTTATGCATCATCCAGATTCTTACGGTTTTCACACCTGATAGTCCGGTTTGGTTGGGGAACAAAACTGAAACATTTGTTACATTTTCAGCTGCTGTGGTTCTCTTTCACACTACACTGAGTCAAACAAACCAAAGCCTTTGAAAAACCTGTTCCCCTCCTCGCCTCTGGGGGCGCTGCGTCAGGAACAACTGAAGGAAACAATCACAAAATCCTCTGAAGAAGAAACTGGGCACAACTTCCTTTTTCACAAAATTTTAACAAAAATTAAGTTGAGTCAGACTTTAGTGGCTGCAGGATTTCTCTTTTATCAAAAAACCACGAGACATTTCTCCCACTAGCGCTAAATTTGTTTTAGATCTATTTACCCAGAATGCCCTGTGCTGTAGCCCACTTCCTGCTTCAGCCTGCTTGGTGTTCACATATGGATCTGAACTACACAAGAGTTCACTTCAACCGAACCGAGACCAAGGTGTGTTGGCAAACCAGAGTTAAATTTTTCTGTCTGTCAGATTAATGGCAATTGATACTTTAGCTTCAGATTCTCTCTTTGTATTGGAGTCTCTCAAATCAATACGATTTTGCTTTGATTTGCTCTAAAATAATAATAATTCACAGCTATTTAGAAATTATTGCACACAGATTTGTTTTTGTTTTGCATTATCATCTAAGTACATTATTAAGGTATTTTGTAAACTTTATCCAAATTCTCCCCTAGATTTTAACAAAAATTATTCTAAAGAAAAACCACAAAAACACCATGAAGGTAATAAGTTTGATTATATATCACACCTAAACAAAAAGAAAGAATCGCAATAAAATTATTTAACATTTTTACTGAGGTAAAAAACGGCCCCTGATGATTTTGTTTGCAAAACGTTTGGACACCACTAGCTTAACAGGACATAAAAGGAAAGAGAAAAAAGAAAATAGCAAAACATGAAAGAAAAAGAAAATCCAGATATTAAAAGAACCAAATGTCTTAGTTTATTAGTCACATTGTTTGGTAAAGCTGCTGGAACCAAACATGTTTTCAGTGCTGATTAAAGGAGCCAGCAGTCTCTGGAGACGGTTCACACTGGATAGTGACAGCAGAGCTACCCTGAGTTAATTAGGTTTTATTACAGAACAATCTGCGTTAAGACCAGCAGAGGCTGAGAAAAAAAACAAAAACATCACACCAGTCGAGTCTGGATGGAAAAAAAAAGATTGGTTTATTTTTTAAAATGAACTGAGTCGCTTAATCCTCAGCAGATGTTTCCAACTGGAATAAAACTAACAAAAAAATAAAATAAAATCTACATTCAATAATTATGGAAGAGGATTAATCCCACTGAAAAGAAGAAGAAGAATTCTGACTTTTTCAGAATTCTGAATTTTTCTCAAAATTTAAATTTTTATCTAGCAATTCTGACATTAATCTTCTGTGATCAAAAGTCATCTTTTTATTTTAACTGGTGGCCCTCACCCTCTTCCGTATGCTAATCTGTTAAATGATCTTTAAGCCAAAAAGTTCAGTTCACAAAAGTTTTTCAGCAAAGTCAACAATGGAAAACGTTTAGATGCAGCTAAAAGCTGGTGGGAAGTTGTGTGTAGGAGGAACTAAATGCAGAAAAGGCTCCAGAGGCAGGAAGTGAGGAAAATATATGCAAAACAAAAGCAAAGCTGCTGCAAGGCAGGGTGTCTAAAAACATAAGCTGCAAAGAGACAGGCTGAGAAATAGTAGGCGGATTAAAGAAGTTAACGGAAAATATTAGAAGAGAAAAGAGAGAAAATAAGGAAAAGCAAATCTTCGTGTGATCAAACATTTCTTATTTCAGTGAGAGATCCAACCATCAACATGAAGTCACGGTAAAGCAGCCGACCTGCTCCGTTGTCTGGCAGCAGGAAGAGCTGCTAACAGAAAATAGTCCAACGAAGTGCAGAAGCAGCTGAAAGCATCCAAATGTTTCCGGATCCACAGGAGAGACGTGACTCTGCACAGCATGGGAGATTTAAACAGCCGGGGTGGACCAAACGCTTTATGGCAGCAGAAAGGTGACAAAAATCAATAAGGGTTCCTAACTTTATGATAATAATGAGTTTTATTGTCATATGTGATCATCAAAGGACTTTCTGTAATACGCTTTAATATTAAATTAAACCTGAAAAACTATCAGATATTCATAACTTTTCTCTAAATAAAGAATTAATTTAACCTGTTTGGGTTTACAGAAAAACCAAGATGGACGACGGACAGACGGATGGATCTATATTAACTCTCATTATTAACTTAAACATTTTCACATTCAGCCTTTTCGTCAAACTGCTGAGTTCGGTTAATTCAGCCTGTTGGTCAATAATTCAGGTCAGCGCTGTTGGTAAAAGTCCTGGGCCTCCTAATTTACTCTCCTCCTGCTCCCTTTCTTCTTTATTACCTCTCTCTCTGCTTCCTGCTCCACCTGATGTATTGTTTCCAGCCTCCGTCTCTCGGCGGAGGGAGATGTAACAGGATTTAGTTAGTGTGAATTATTAATGGTGGCGGAGCAGGATGAAGGATGTTAACATCCTCAGCACCTACGTTCGCCTGAAGGCCACCTTGCATAGCATCTGTTAAAGTCAGCCGCTGCTGACAGGAAGGAGAGAGAACCAAGAACCGCAACACAATCTGGACATTATTGGCTTCTAGAGAGTTAGGATAGATCTGAACATTTTCCGGGATGTAAGGCTGTTTTCACATCTGATATCCGGTAGATTCGGTTCCATTGGGGAGCAAAGCTACAACATTTGTTACATTTTCAGCTGCTGTGGTTCTCTTTCACACTGCATTGTATCAAAAAATCCAAAATAATTGAAAAACCTTTTCCCCTCCTCGCCTGTGGGGGCACTGCACAGAGAACAAGCAAAAGCCTCATAAAAAGACAACGAGCTCAGCTTCCTTTGTCACAAAATATAAACAAAAATGGAGCAGGGTCAGTGTCAATATCAGTAGACTCTGTTTCCGCCAAAAACTTTGAAATCTTGATATTAATCTCAGAAATATTCTAAAAATTTTTTTTAATATTTCTGAGTTTTCAAAAATCAAACATTTCTGACTTTTTGCATTGTGATATGAATGTATAACACAAATATTCCAGATTTAGCCAAAGAGGCTTATTTACATCAACAGACCCTCAGCAGGTCGATGGAACGAAAGTAAAAGTTGTGTAGTAAGTATTATAATAAAAATAAAACATTATATATTTTTATATATGTTGATACCCCCACATTTACAATATGCATACAAGTAAAAAATTTTTTTTACATTTTCTGATCACTTATTACATCATATAAATATTTTAATTATATATTATAAATCATTTATTACCTTTATAATATAATGTTTACTTTTAGCATATGCATAAAATTATGCTTCATAATTATACTTAGAGACAGATGACTCCTTCTCACGTAGTGATTTCTTCTTCGTGTCTTTTCTCTCTCAGGTTCCCTGAAACCCCAGAATTGATCAGAAACTCTCGTGTGTGAAGGAAAAACTCCCAGAATGCAGCGAGGTGCTGAGTCACGGTCTGTTGTTTCTAAATCTGGATCGGTTCTGCTGTTTCGCTGCTTTAGTGTTTTTATTTCAATGAAAAGCCCAGAAACCCTGCAGCTGCTGCTGCCTGCGGCCCGATCCATGCGGTGCGTTCACTGACATTTGGGCTTCATGAACTTCAGAGTGAACATGTCAGTCAGACCGGCAGAACCAGGGGAAACTCAGCTTTGGGCCAGAATGAAGGAGGGGAAAAAAAGTTTTAGCTTAATAATGGGAAAATTATTCCTCTTTTTTTTTAAATTATTTTATTTTTTATATTTAAATATTTTTAAATAAATGTTCAAAATACTTGTGTTGACTATGACTAATATTTAAAACCATTTAAGTTACGAAACATTTAAAAAACAATAATCAAGAAATAAATAGGAACATTAATGCACATTATGTTTCCAAGCTATACTAAGAAAAAATAAAATAAAATTACAAGTCATCATATTATGAGAACAAAGTCGAAATAATATGAGAATAAAGTCAATATTTTTGACAATATTTTAGTAGACTTTAAGTAGGACAAACCTAAATTAAAAGTAACTTTTCAGCAAGATGTAGAAGATTCTTTTAGGTCAATATTACTTAATATAGATCTTTTTTTTTTTTTAAAGTACTAGTTTCACTGTTAGATGTTTTTGCTTAAAATGGAAGAAAAAAGTCAAATAATAAGTTAAATAATCTGCAAGTGGACGTTGTACTTTTTCTTCAGTTAATTAATATGACCTAGAAGAAACTGAAAACTTACTTTTAAGTTAATTTTGTTTCATTTAAATTCTACAAAGATATTTACACTAAAAAGTAGACAATAGTACTTGGTAATAGTTTGTGTCTTTCAGTGTAAAAAAAAAGTGTCACTCTACTTTCCTTATTAAACTACGGGCATATAATTTACACAGTGCATTCTGGGTAATAAAACCAAAACAATCTAGCATTAGCGGGAGAAATGGTTTGCGGTCGTTTACCAAACACCAGAGAGACATTTTACAACCACTAAAATCTGACGCTTTAGTTAAGATTTTTGTTAACATTTTGTGTGCTCGGTGTCTTCTTCACAGGTTTTGTAATTGTTTATTTTCATTTTACGGTTAGAAAAATAACCACCTATTGTTTTATGCTTGTCTGGGTCGGATAACTTTGAGTCCAAGTCTCACCAGAAAAGAGTGAGAGACTCAGCTAAAGAAAAGTAAAGTAAATACTAAACTAATTACAGCAAAAATGTGACCAGTTATGTGGAAATGAATGGGGACCTGTGCCTTATGTGTCTTCTTTTAATTATTATTCATGATGTCAGAAATTAAATTGAGAGAAGATAGACCATCTGGGGTTGTGTGCACGTGTCACACCATCCAGGATAATTTCCTGAAGATGTTTCTTCCTATTTATATTGACTGGACGTGGGCTTTAATTATTATAGCATCTGTTTTATTTAAACTATGAAAATCTGCTACACCTACATGTTTATATTCAGACGCACTGAGAAACCTTTCTCCCTCTCATTATTAGACTTTCTACATTAATGGAAGACGGTTCTGCTTACATTTGCTGGGATATTAAATGGTTTTGTAAGCCTTTCCAGCCTGATAGATGTCATTGAGAGTTAATTCACAGCAGCCATGTTTATTCCGCTTTAATTAAATTCTACTGTTTTTGTTTATAAAGTTTGGTTTGTTTGGGAAAGTATGAATGTTTAATTGAACTTGAACCTACAAATCGTGGTCTTGGTTTGGTTGAAGTGAACTCTGGTGCGGTTTGAATGCCTATGTGAACAGGAAGTGGACCGTATACCGCTCCAAAAACAGGAAGTGGACTACACGCAAGGTATTCTGGGAAAATACAACCAATACAAACACACAAAATGGAGAAATGGTGACAAGAGAAACCCTACATCCTGTTAAATCTGACGCTACTCTGTTTTTGAACTTTTTGTCTGTTCAGTGTCTTCTTCAGAGGTCTTCATGTCATTTCCCTCAGTGGTTCTTGGTACAGCGCCCCCACAGGCGAGGAGGGGAACTGGTTTTTCACTTAGCTTGGTTCACAGTGCAATGAGAAAGAGAACAGCAGCTGAAAATGTAACAAATGTTACAGTTTTGGTCCGAATTTGAACCAAGTTGTGAAAATACCCTTAGTTTTTCTTTTAACCTACTTCATGTTGACAGGCAGGTTCAGTTTAAATATTTTGATTCAGGTCTGGCAGTAATCAGGACTGGGTGAAGTTAATGAATTTTAACCATAAAATCTGGGTAATTCAACTTAACTCAGTTTTTAAATGGAGGAAGTATATTTTCCTCACTCAGTTTCATTAAAATTGAAGATATGAAACATTTCGGTGTGCACAAAAACAAAAGCATAAATATGAGATTTTCAATTCAGTACTGATTGAATTTATCTTTTGTTTGTCATGAATCTACAATGGCAGTAAGATCATACTGTTCAAATATTTCTTGAATTTATGAAAGGTAAAGGAACCCTGAATGTTTCTATCACTGTTATGAAAGATGTAAAATATGCAAATACAGTGACACTATGCAGCAAAATGAAATATTTATCATCATTTTCAGTATCTTAACATCCTTCAGGGATATTAAGAGCCTAACAGCAGGGTTTACATCGTCCTTAAAGGTTTCCTTGTTACTTATTTAAATATTTGCAGAACTAAACAGTTAGAATGCACACGTTTGATTTTGCCACTTTTCTCACCTCGGCATACATTCAGCGGTTATCCTCAGCACGCCGACAGGGCGGATTATTTAAACAGAAGCTGAATGCAGTCGCCCACACATGAGATCTGCAGGAGAACGGTAGATGAAAGGTTGCTGACAGGCGGTCGCGCACTCTGAGAGATTGAATTTGGTTCAAGAGGTGATTCAATCTAACTGAGAGCTGGCAAAGAAGAAACAATCTAAACAATTTTATTCATCAGCATAGTTTTTCTGTGCAGGGTTCTCTGTAACAGAAGATTGTTTTTCTTTTTGAAAATAGGTCAGTAAGAGAATGAACTTCTATTTTAATGATTCAGGTACATCTTTAGCGTAAGAGAAGCTGAAGAGTTTGTGGTTATTAATCAGGAGTGAAACACAACACTGCTGCTGCTGCATGTTGAATCAGAATGAATTTCTGATCCTTCCTGGTCTTGTGTACACATATTTATTTGTATCTAATCACTGATTCATGACTCAGATGAACATATTTACCTGCTGCTGCTTGGAGGCCATTAACATTCAGACATTTCCAGCAGCCAGATGGTTCGTTTAGTGATTCGGTTTTGACTTCACAGAGCTGAGGAGCAAAAGAGCTCAAAAACAAAATAAGCTGTTGTAATCTCCAACCAGCAGGAGACGTTTAAAAGCAAAAAACTGACCCGAAGGAGGTGCTCAGGTACAAAACACTAACAGTTTCGAACCACGAGTCATTTCCAATCATCTGTGGGATGTTTCAAACGATCAACCAGCGTTTTAAGGAAAAGTTCAATGATCTTTTACAAACAAGTTAAGCATTTTTTAAATATTTAAAGCGTCTATCTCATGTAATTTTGATAAAACCATTCAATTTTTTCAGTTCTGATTTTGAGACACTGTCTTGACTTACAACAGCTCCCCTGGCGTTTCAGTATTCAACATAAAGAAACAGGCAAACATTTCCCACACAAAGAACAGAACATGTTTGTCACAGTTTATTACAGAATTATCTTTTCAAGCTGGATGTTATTTTACCATTATTAATAAGTGATCGCCTGAACACAGCAGTGGTAGATTAGCTACCACTGCGATTAGCTAAACTAACATAGCTATGGTGGATTAGCTAATTTAAACTCCTGCTACTGATGATCAGTCAGAGAGTTACATGGCATTACATCCCTTTTTTTTAAGTGAAAATAATAAGGCGATGTACATCAAACATCAAATTCCACAGAACATCTATATCTTGAATTTGTCAAAGTCAAGCTAGCATAACTGACCTACTTCTTTCTCCCTCGCTATTTTTAATTTTTAAACTTTTTACTCACCTTTCTGTAGACAATTAGTAGCAAAGCATTTTTCTTTCATAAAACACATACATTTAAGATTTAGCGCGTTAAGCTGACAACTTGACAGCTAAAACCAATGCTAGTTATTGTCTGTGAGCATTTGTTTGCGTGTGGGATCTTGCGCATGTGATGTCACTTTGCAACGTGGTTCAAGTTTATCAGTATTAATGTGTTTACCGATATGGAAGAAGGAAGGGATGAAAAACTGAGGAATACAATTGTTAAAGAGCAAATTGACCCAGATTCTTTGTTTTTTACGTTTCTTCGGAGCTCTTTGACCTCCAACAGACCAAAGCACTTTGAGGGTTAGCTCTTCCAAACTCAAGGCAATCATCACCAACCAACAATAAGGGTCAACAGAAACCTCTGAATCTGGATTAATCTGCAGTCAGGTAGCTTCTGAGCTAAAAATGCCATCTCTGGTTGACAAAATAATAAATTTTCCAAACCAAAGAGTGAGCTTGTGTGGACAATCAGCTGAAATGAGCTTTCTGTTGACTTACTCTGGGGATAAAATGAGGAGCATGGTTAAATCTCAGAGCAAAGTCACTGCTTCTCCAGCTTCAGAGGTGACCATCTCAGGGGATTTGAGCATCTGGTAAGCAAAGCTCCAGGAATAAATCCCTTATGGCTGGCTTAAAAATAAATCTGGAATCCCGCCACAGGGACGAGAAAGGTCAAAGGATCTCAGCTTGGATAATCGGTAGAAGACGGATGGATAAAACAATAACACCATAAGCAAATATTCATCTACTAAAGTGTTTTTCCTTTGGGTTAAAGTAAACATCTAAATACCACAGAGCAAAATACGTTGGTGAGATTGAGTGATCTTATTTTTAGGGAGCTGTTGGTGCCTTTGTCACATAGCAAGGAATCTAGAAGGTTCTCAACTGGGAGGGAGTCCATAGATCTAGCATAAACTGCAACGCTTTTGTGTTGTTACCATGGAAACCTGACATATATACACAGTTCTCAAGTGACGACACACTTCTGGGGGCTTTGTAGCTGACAGCCATCTTGATAGGTATCTGTAACTGTCATGGCAGTTGCTATGGAGTTGCATGGCGTACGCACTCTTCGTGTTCACTAAGTAGTGAACTATGTCATAGTAGGAGATTGGAGGCAGATTGTCCACATCAACTGACATGTTTCCATTCTCTGTCTCATACAGGTTGATCCAGCCAGCAGCGATTTTGTCGGTATATATTTCTTGCACATTGGTCAAGAGTTTCAATATTCTTTCTTTTTGTTGGTCTTGAAGTCATGGATCATCTAAACTTCGCCTATCAAAATGGCGGTTCAGTGGTGCGGATCACTTTTGGTTCAGACTTGTGGGAACTGTTTGCCAGTTTGTATGTATCTTCTGTTTGGTTTCAATCCCAGATTCAAATCCTCCAGAGGCAACTGAACTACAAGACAATAGTCACTACAGTGAACTCTGAATTTGGTTAAATGATTGTTTTCTCGTGAAAATTGGTTTTCCGTCTTGTGAAGTACCGTATTTTCCGCACTATAAGGCGCACCTAAAAACCTTAAATTTTCTCAAAAGCCGACAGTGCACCTTATAATCCGGTGCGCCTTATATATGGACCAATATTGAGCCACAAAAGGTCTCCCAACTACGGTAAGCAGCCGCC
>CAEFZX010002465.1:0-12311 GCA_903066825.1 Alfaro cultratus | reverse complement strand
CACCAGATATGAATGTATCATCCTCCTGCTCTGCAGCCGTCAGAGTCCCAGCATCTCATCTGCATCAGAACTCAAAGCTTTATGAGTTTTTAAAGTGTAAAGTACAAGATGGATATAATGTCAAAAAAGATCTGCTGTTCACCTTCAGCCATCAGTCATCAGGTGAGAAAAGAGGTGAGAACATGAAACATTATTCATCATTCTCTCAAACTTGAAATATTTCAGCTTTTTATACGTATCTAATTTAATCAGCTGATTGTTTTCATATAATGATGCATCTTAAGCTTCAATAACACAACATAATCCTAATTTACAGAACAATCAACAGCAGCTACAGCAACAACTAAATCAATATTAACTAAATCAGACAGAACTGAATCAGCATTTTCAACCAGCAGCCAGCGGTTAACATCAGTAACCCCAACAGCAACTCGATTTACCAAAAATAATCAAGCAAAATCACGAGGTAAAGATGCATTTTATTACGTTTAAATACCTACAGTTAAAGTTGTAAAGCTGCTGTAATGATATATAAGACGGAGTCCATCTGACCTATTGTTGTTTTCACAGAATGTCCCTTTAACAAAGCCAGCCTATTCCTTTAATTTCACACAGATGCTATGGTTTGGTGTTTTTTTCCAGTGGTATTATTTGATATAACGTGTCGTTTGTCCACCAGGTTGGATTTGGTGGGCTGTCATTGTGTCCATGTTGTTAGCAGGACTCTTAATATCTGTGATGGTAGCCGTTGCATGGATAAAAACTAAAGGTGAGAACAATCACTGATTTATTAAAAACAACATTCATGTAGTTATGCAAACTGCTGCTTAATATTTTAACTGTTGTTTTTCTGATGTGCAAAAGAAATAAAGTAACAGTAGATAGTAAACTATGATTTATGATTGGCTTTAAGCTGAATCAAACTCTTTTCTCTTCTAGGAAATAAAAAGCAGAAGGAAGACCAGCCTGTGAGTTTCACCACAGAAATATGACATATTTAGACATTTTGAAACCTCATTCAGCCACTGCTGGTTTCTGGACATTTTTGGACTTTTGCCACCCAGATATGAATCTCAGCTGAGGAAGTGAGCTCAGACTCTGCCATGATGACTCAGTTCTATCAAAATCCCACACAGGGCAGAATGACACCAGCTGGTTTTGTGGGTTAGGTCTGTTCCATGCAGACGTGTCAGAAACAAACTGAATAATAACAGCAGCAATAACCTTCAATGACAAAAAAAACATTTTTACATACAGTTTGCAGAAGTCACATCACTGTTACTCTTTGCTTGGTTTTCCTTCAGCAGGTTGAGCCTTATGCTTCTTATGCAGCCATGAACCTCGGCATGGAAACCAGGACAAAAAGCAACGTGAGTGAAACGAGTGAAATGCAACATAAATTTATTCATTTATTAAACACTGTGATGTTATGAGAAATATTAAGATCTTCCAGGTTGAAACCTTTTCTGTAACTGGATCTTAAGTTTTAATATTGCAAACAATTTATGGAATGGCTTCATGTGCAATTTTTATAATAAATCTGATATTCATCATCCATGAGCTGATAACTTGGATTTACTGTCTGCTTCCTCTATGCACAAAAAGGCAATGTTAAAATATTAACGTCTCTACTTATGGTTAACGTGTTACAGTAATATTTTTTAATGTTTTTATTAATATTGTGTTATTCCAGGTCCCTGACACTGTGATCTACAGCACTCTGCAGGCTCCTTCTGCTGTGATCTGATTGGCTGACAACCATAACGGACGAAAAAACAACATTTTCCTTTAATTTTTTGTGGATTTGAATGTTTTGTTCTGGATCATTTCTGCTTGTTTGATGCCTCACCTGCTCCCATCCTGCCTCTCTGCAGAGCTGGGATCACAATCCTTCAAACATTTAATGCATTTAGAAAGTTTATTGTAATATATGTATTTTTTATGCGGGCAAATCATGTATTCAGTAGAATTAGTGTTTTTCATTCCATTGTTTTAGATGTAATGTGTAATAAAGCTGCCAAGCTCCATCTCTCTGATAAACTGGCGGTTGGTCGCCGTCTTTCTGGAAGCTAAGTACAGTGTGATGCTAACCAACCAACTGGGAGAAGTTGTAGCCTGAAGGCAAAGCCCCTCATTATCATAATGAAGCAGAAACAAATAAGGAAAATAGAAAAAGGACAGACAGAAATAAATAAATGTCTTTCCTGCTCTGCTCCTTCAGACTAGCAGCAGCAGCAGTTAGCAAACACTTGGTGGAACTGTGCATCTGATGAGCTCATTATATAAGAAACTTCTCAGTGCAGGCATGTAAAAAATGTTGTTAAAGGGTTAATAGAGCAGCTATTTTGCGATGACTTCCTGGAGGCGGAGTTTCAGAAAGAGCAGGAGTTTTTAAAGAGACAGAGGCTCAATTTCAAGGCATTAAATTACAAAGTCACATTTCTTTTCAGTCATATTTTAAATACATAGCATTTTTATAACAACTGAAGATAACATAGTTACTTTATTGTGCTTTAAAATGCCCCTTTGTGACTGGAAAACATCATTCTTCCCCTTTAACCTTTTACTCATTTATATAAGTGAGGTGAACTGAAGCAGGTTAGAACTAGATATCTTAGAAACTGACATGTTGATTTGATCAAATCTGCCTGAATTTAGAGCACATGATTCATACCACTATGTGCTAAATGGTGTTTCCCCTTACAGAGCAGACTTTAAAGGTCAAAGGTCTAGATGCTAGGCCTTTGTACTAGCATGGCTCTGCTTTGAAAAATGGTGAGCCATTTTTTCTATGCTTACTAAAGATTAGATGCATGCTTTCTCCATAATACAATATTTAATTGCATTTTACTAAACTTATTTATTAAGTATATGATTTCATCTTGGGCTGCACAGTGGCGCAGTTGGTAGCTCTGTTGCCTTGCAGCAAGAAGGTTCTGAGTTCGATTCCCGGCCCGGGATCTTTCTGTATGGAGTTTGCATGTTCTCTCTGTGCATGCGTGGGTTTTCTCCGGGTACTCCGGCTTCCTCCCACAGTCCAAAAACCTGACTGTCAGGTTAATTGGTCTTTCTAAATTGTCCCTAGGTGTGAGTGTGTGTGCATGGTTGTTTGTCCTGTTTGTCTCTATGTTGCCCTGTGACAGACTGGCGACCTGTCCAGGTGACCCCGCCTCTCGCCCAGAACGTAGCTGGAGATAAACCAGCTCCTCCCGACCCCATTAGGGACAAAGGTGCACAGAAAATGGATGGATGATTTCATCTTACCTTGTAAGGGCTGCTTGTCCTTACGACTGATTGCTGCTATCCATCGCTGCAGTATCTTTTCTCATAAAAAGCTTTTTAATAAAATGACAAGTTTGCATCATTTTAGTTTTGTACCAAAGCACAAAGTTTTCTTTTATTTGACTGAGACATTAAGAGCTGCACAACTGAACTAATCGACTCATGCCAAAATAAAATGGACATTCCTATTAGCATTTTGGAATAATGTTATCTGGTAAAATGTGTAGGCTAAATGTTTTCATGTGTAAGATGTAGGCAAGCTAATGTAGATGTTAACTTTATCAAGCAGCCTTATGAGACGGTAAATAAAATTAAATGCTAATTAATAATTAAGTATGTTGTCATTGTATTTTGAGCTGATCAAACTAAACGAGGAATATCTGTGGTCAAATGATCAAAATATAAACTCTAAATCCTGACAGCGGATGGAGACAAAACGTGAAAGAACTGAGTCTGTTCCAAAAAGGGTTCAGATTTCTTGCTTTGATGATGACGATGAAATATGTTCAGCATCATGTTGTTCTGTATGCAGAATGATCCTGAGGAAACCGTCTGCTACGCCTCAATCAGCCACTCCAACAAGACCCAAACCGCAGCACAGGTCAGTGGTTTAACCTGCCATGCTGGTTGGGTGGCAGCAGAACTTTGGGGAGTTGTTTTATTAAATGTTTTATGCTTCTTTTAGGCTGATGATGATGACGATGATGGAAATGTTCCTGTGATCTACAGCACAGTTACACATGGCCCTTCATCCTCTACAATATGCATTGATCCAAACTGCCTCTATGCCAAAGTTAACTAACAATTAAAATGAAAACGACTGAAGGTCACAAATTGTTTTTAATTCATGCTCTTCTGGTAACTGTATATATCAAGTTTATAATTCTTCATCGCTCACATTGCTACCTGTGTATCAAGTTTACTGCAACTTCTTGATCTGGCAGGCATCACATTTTTTTTTCCAATAAAGCTTCACATATCAGACACAACTGTTTGTTTCTGCCGAGGCTTGAACTGAAGTAGCTCCATGGTTGACGTCCTCCACTTGTGATTTTAATTGAGTTTCTTATTTAATGGGAACATTACAATTATAAAATTGTGGTTTTTCGACATTAGCAGAATATTGACAGTTTTGCTACATTTGTAATGTTTGCAAATGAAACTCAGAATCAGGACCAACAGAGTGGCACACAAAGGTAAATGGCCGACATTATACATTTTATCAAGTCAGAGAACTACAAAGCCTTTACCATACATTCAGTCATTCACCCATTCATATTTATACTATCTACTGCCAGAGAGGGAGAGAATAAGACTATAAATTGGACCTTAACCAAAAAATAAAAATTCAAAGTTCAGGGACAGATGTACCAAAAAACAATACAACATCCTTCACTCTACCTCAATTTGAACAATAAAATTAATAAAAGAATGAAACATCTGCATCACCCATTCATTCCCAATTTAATCTGATAACAGAAACTAAGATCTTGTTGCATGAAGACATGAACAAGACTGGTTTGGAAGAACTTGACTGGCCTGCACAACTTACTTTAACCCTTTAGAAAACCTGAATTTGAGCAAAACCTGCATGCTGGGTCTTCTCATCCAACATCAGTGTCTGACCTCACAGCTCTGGAAATACAGCTTTGGAAGAATGATAAAAATAGAAAAAAATTAAAAAACTTATGGAAAGCCTTTTTGATTCTTGTGTGTTTGAAAGCAGATGAGTAAATACCATTTGCAAGATTGTGTAGGAAGCAAAAATGTACCCCAGTAGCCTGTTAACTGGAAACTTAAAGACACACAGAAGTGTTTTTGATGCTAGATGTCAGGAGCAAATCACAGCTTTTCCCCTGATGTATTCTTGTTCTAAAATATCATCCTCTGCAGATAAAACTGCATATGGGGGAAATAAGGAACTAACATGTCTCACAACAGAGAATACTCTGATGTGTGCTATGAGATTATAAAAATCACTTATGGAACAGTTGACACTTTTCTCTGCTGTCCATATTTGCTACGAATCACCCAGACATGCATGTTTTACCCTGTTGCCATCAACAAAGTGCTCTAAGACTTTCCGAGGGGAAAAACAGAGTGAAGTCAGTGAGGAAGTGATACTAGACTTAAGTTATTTCCACATTAATGCAATACTTTGAAAGCATTGTGAACTGAATCATTTGCAGATGTGACCATGAGAAGAACAGAGAAGCAGAATGGCTGCAGTTAGATGGATACAAATGTCTTTATTCCTGATGCTGGTGCTTCAGTTTACAGGTAAAGATCATGATATCATGAAGATTCTTACTTTAACTGAATGCGCTTATGATTTCACGCATTATTTGTCATGTTTTCACAGCAGCGACTAGGGGAGAACCGTCCTTCTTCACGGTCAGTTCTGGAGATAAAATAACTTTGCATTGTGGGAACAGATCCGATCCTCTGCCTGACGCTGGATCCACTGAGTGGCTCTTCAGTGGCTTCAGATCACCTGAAACTGAGATCCTGGTGAGAGAGCTGAGCAGAAAAGTGAGCAGAAGATCTGACAGACTGAGTGTTTCAGCAGACCGCTCTCTGGTCATAAAGACAGTCACAGTGGACGACGTCGGCTTTTACACCTGCAGGAAGAACGTTTCAGGAAAACAAGATGATGCAGACATTTTTCTGTCTGTCATTGACAGTAAGTGTTAAAATTTACCTTATTGAGTTTAAAATAACCGATTAGAACAGCATTTGATGCTAATGTCTCGATTTATTTCCTCACATTTCAACCTTTGCCAGTGGTGGAGCTGAAGGTCAATGACAAGGTCGTCTTGAACTGCTCTGTGCTGCAGTATGAAAACTGCAGATATGTGGTTGAGTGGTTGTATGACAGTGCAGAGGAAATATTGCCAGACATTGAAATTTCACCACCTTCCTGCTCAGCCACCATGACGCTTTCAACATCCCAGCATCAGCAGAAGCCATATGAGTCTCTGACCTGTAAAGTCACCAACACTTACACTAAAAAAGTGGAACATTTCCGCTTCAAACCTCCACCTCCTGTTAAGAAAACAGGTAAGATTGTTGCCTTCCTTCTCCTCTCTGTTCTTCTGAACATGCGGTGCAGAGCTGCTGTTTTCTGGCTGATCACTAATCTTTAAAAAGCCAAATCCACTGGATCATATTCTAATTCCAGCATTTTTTTCATCACTGCAGATGCAATTAAGAAAAATTCACTAGAACAACAAGGTAGACATAAACGTCTTTGCCTGACTCCACTCATTCCTGGATTTTCACCTCAGCTGTGACTCTAATGATGTCTTTATGTTTAGACTTTCCATACCTGCTGAGAGGAATCGTTGTGTCTGTGGGTTTGGCAGTTCTCATAATATCTGTTGTTACAGTTAACATATTGACGAAAACTAAAGGTGAGAACAATTACATTTCACAGTAAAACAATATCAATGTTTTTTATACTTTAAACTAAAGTCCTGTCTGCTCTTTGTGTGTTTTTCACTCTTTCAGCAAACAAATCAGAGACGAATGAAAACACTGTAAGTTTAAATACTGGCCAGTGAAGTGATAGACGTACCAAATAGTTTATTGAATTTTAATTTTTCTAGAGTAGCAGCTCACTTTGAGGTATTTGAGTAGAGATGTGTTCTGAACTTTAGCTGTGACATCATGAAATGTTTTATTGTATCAGCATAATTTAAAAACAGAATAACCAGAAGTTAGCCATAACATTATGACCACTCCCAAGCTATATTAATATCATTGGATATCTTGTTAAGTGATACATGGAAGTTGGTGGCTGAAATAAAAGACTTAGAAAAAAAATCAATAAAAATAAAAGACAATAAACAGAAGAGTTCAGTGACTTGGTGGCTAATTTGACCCATTTATAATACAGGGTCTCAGTTTTAATATTCTTTGTTCTTTGTTTTCCACAGACACTCGACAACAAAGAAGATGAATGTATAGAAATGTATGAAAATATTATAGTTCTTTCTGCATCAGACAGAATCCACTAATCAACAATCCCAAACTCAGGTTTGCATGTTTTACACTTGGGGAGGAATTTCTCCTCTGCAAACTTTCCCTGGAGGAAATGTTTTCTGAAACCACGTTTGGACTCAGTGTTTATGAAAATAAAGGTGGAGGAAATAATTTCCAGAAAGCAGCAGAACCAGAAGAAAAATGTGGCTACAAGAGTCACATTATTGATATCATTTCTTAGTGGATTGTTGCTTCACAGCTTTTTTACGCTTTGATTTTTGTATTGTTCTTTACAACTTTTGTGTTTATTAAAGCCTTACAAAGAGACGTTTTTTCACATGTCCTTTATTTGTCTTGTAAACTTGCTGAAGTTCTCTAAAGAGGGCCATTAAACACAAAACTAACCAAACATACTTAAACCGCAGTATTAAGTATATTCCAGACATAAAGAGCCTTTTTTTCTTTACTAGAATCAAATAACTAAATTAAGTTAAGAAAATGCTGTATGTGTCAAAATTAATTAAATAAATGAATGAATCACTTTGGGTGTATTTTTGATGAGGGAATAACAACATATAAAATATATTACATAAAACTTACCAACTGTTACAGCTGGAAATATTTTTTGAGCAGCTGAAGTTATTTTAAAACCTAAAATTAAGAAAACTCAACAGCAGAACACAGCTGAAGCTGTAATAAATACAAGCTTGGCTTTTAAGTTCCTAAAGGTCAACAGTTTTAGTTAGTACTATTCAGTTATTGGTTTATTCAGTTAAATGTGTTTAAAGTTGTTGTATAAGCTTCTTGAAATGGGTTTGCAATCAACAGCAACATTATTATCAACCAATCACAAGCAATTTAATACGTTTAAGGATCAGCAAAGTTAACATGATGAAGATAAAACTGCATTTTAGAAAGAGGAACAAAGGGAACTGAAGTGAGATTTTCCACAGCATGGCTGCCGGCGCCTCATGATCTGGTCTGAGTATTTCAGAAACTGATGACCTAATCTGGATTTTCATCTGCAGCCATCTTTAGGTTTTAGAGAGAAGCATTTGAAAAGGATAAAATATCTAGTGAGCAGAGAGAGAAATGGCCTGACTGGTTTCAGAAGATGTGCTGATAAAAGATGAGAATTGGCTCCATGTTTTATCAGCTTAAATCATGGAACTTATAAGATGCTGGTCCTTTGGAGTTAAAGTGCTTTTCTTAATTCCAGCTGATTTTAGTTCAGTTTTACTGTTTAACTCAATTACTAAGGAACAGAGATGTTAATTTAATAAACATTATCCTACTGTTCTTTTCTTCCTGTGCATGTTTTGAAGTGTGCAGGTCTCTTCACTGGTCATAATGGTGAGAGAGAAAAATACCCAGAATATGTATTTTGATGAGCATTTTGTGACCTAAAAGGTAGCGAACATCATCCTGGTGAGTTGTCATGGAAACTTTAATGACATCAATCAATGTGTTAACCACAAATGCTCCTGATATATCTCCTCTACTGCTCTCACATTCTCAGAATAACTCTTCCCCTTCAGTTCTCAGGAAAAAATTACCTGAGTTCAAATGAGGAAGAAACAGACGTCAGAGGAGAAACATCTTGGTTGTGGTCGGAATTATTACTATTTCAGCAAACATCCGGAGAATAATTCTGGTAGGTGAGTTTACTCTTCACTCTTACAATTACTTCTGAATTCAACAAAGCATATTTACATCGTCTCTGTCGTCGGTTCAGGAAGCTGATCAAGGTTATGCTTCCTGGTTAGAGTCAGAGCAAAAATACTGACGAAAAATGCCTTTAACATAAAAGTTATTTTTATTTGTTCTCTCTTCTAGTGACAACATACTTGGTAGTGCATAAACCTCTGCAACTGTTTGAACAAATTAAAAAAGATGAAAAATACAAGAAAGGAAATTAGGTTACTAAAAAAAGGAGTAAATGTTTGAGAGGAAACCGGATTAGAGACGGAAACATCTGTGAAAATAACTGACAGAAGCAAAATGGCTGCCTTCAGATGCATTAACATTTCTTTCCTTCTGATTGTGATACTTCTGTCTAAAGGTTAGTATCAAATTACACAGAGATTCTACCATATTTTACTTTATATTTTATATACATTTAAATGAGTCATTACATGTTACTTTTTGAACATTTAACTTCCCATTTTAACAGCACAATCTGAGATCCAGGCAACTTTCCTTACAGTCAGAGTGGGAAATGAAGTCATGATGCCTTGTGGAAACAGGACAGACACTGAAGGTAAATCTGATCAAACTCTCTGGATCTCCAGAAATCAGAGGGACAGCAAAGCAACAGAACTGGCAGATTCTCACAGAGAAATAAAAACTATATCAGACGAGCTGAGTGTTACAGAAAACGGTTCTCTGCTTCTAGAAAACGTCAGAGGATGATGGAGGTGAGTATGACTGTCAGTGGACAACATCAGGACCACAGCAACACTCTGCAGCATATCTGTCTATAATTAATAGTGAGTATTTACACCATGTAAATTAAAAACTGAAATTGAAATATTGCAGTACTCATAGTTATAAAGTCAATACTGTATCTTCTCTCATCTTTCTCTCCTAATATCTTTATTCTCCCCAGTGACTGAGCTGGAGAATCCAGATGATGTCTCTCTGTTCTGCTCTGAAGATAATTTCAACAATTTTTACATGAGGTGAAGTGGCTTCATGAGGGGAAAGAGGAAAAACCCTCAGATATGGAAATATACCCATATATTTGCCACTCTGCCACTGTGACATTTCCAACATCTCATCAGAAATTAGACATTTATCCGTCAATGACATGCAATGTCCCAAACTCAGTCACTAAAGCAGTTCAGCTGATCCCCTTCAGTCCTCAGTCCTCAGGTAAGGAAGTGAGTTTCCACTGCTGTAAAGTTAACAGGAAGCAGCTTTTTACTGTTGCTTTCTTTCAACTAGAGGCGACCCAGTTAACACCAACAGCAACACATCACTGGACATCTGCAGGGAGCAACAATGAAGTTAAACAACAAGGTAGACTTTTAATTTCTCAAGTCTGGGAATATAATTTTGTCTTAATTAAGGATAAAGAGGAAATGTTATTCTCCTGCTTTCAGATATTTTCAGTTGGTTGAGATGGATCGTTGTGTCAGAGTTTAGCAGCTCTCATAATATCGGCTGTTATTCTCAACCTGTGGTTGAAAACTAAAGGTGAGAAGCTTAATACATTAAACATTGTGTGATATAAGGACTATTTCTTTTGAAGCTCAAATATCTTTTTTTTTTTAGGAAAAAAACACAAAATTAGAAAGTATTAGTATAAAAACCAAATATCTAAATTAGTATGTTGCTGCTTAATTTAGTAAGAAGTGGATGTTTTAAAGTTTGTTTGTAGATAAGGACTTATTTTATCTCTGAAGCTGAGTAATTTCAGCAGATTTAGATGAGAACACTAAATAATAATGTCTGATTTTTATTGACATACTGTCATTTCTTTGTTATGAGACAATGTCTGGATGCAGGAAAAATGAACAGTTGTAAAGATCTAGATGTCAACAGGCCAAAAGAAATTGTTAGATTTCTGCCTCACAACTTCTCTTGTCTATAAAGACCAGAACCTGGTCCAGTAAAGAACGTTTATAGCTGACATTGTTGAAATCAGACGGGTCAAAAGGTGCAACACAGAAGGAAAAGCAAGGAACGATAGTTTGACTCTGAATAATGTTCTACTGGGAACCTTGTGTTTGTTGCATTCACACCGACCCAGTTTAGTCTGATTAAATCAAACTCTAGTGTGTTTGACTAAAATGTCCATTTTAGATCTCAGGAGATTATGGCTGTCCATTTATCTGGTAGGAGGGTCCCTCTGACCACCAGGTGGCGATCTGCCCGTTAATAAGCTTATTGTAGTTTAAACATCAGGGTGAGAAAGATGTCAAACAACAGAACCAACTACAAACCCAGTTTTATCCCAGAATATGTTTCTGTTCGTGCAGGACTGTAGCCATGACGACGAAGAGGAGGAAGGTGTGGAGATTTATGAAAACTGCTGCTGTCAGGAAGAACTGATCAACATCTTCAGCATCAGCTTCCAGCAGGAATGAGATCACGGCCTATGATGAATATCTCATTACATTCAACACCAGCAGATAATAAAATAACAACTAAATAATCTTAAAAGGTTTTAGCTTTAAACTTCATCCTGAATACGTTTGTTATGAGTCTGAACATCTATCCCACAACATTCATTAGTGTTCCCTTTGTTAAATAGTTGGGGAATTTAACTATTTTAACAAGCAACGAATGTATAAACAACAGACAACATTAAGCCTTTTAAGCATATTTTTAAACTGAAAAGCTGTTCAACTCATTGTAATCTATTAATAAAGTCCAAACTCCTCAATCTGTCCACAAATCAAGTCTTTGCTATAAATGAGTAGAATATTGTAGTCTAAAAATCAGAGAAAGTTTACTACATATTCCTTTTGATTGGGTCAATTAGAAAGTGGCTTTATGGTTGATTTTGGGAAAATATTACCCAGCAGAAATCAGTGCAGACATTTTATTCAAAATATCAATATCCATTGGCATTTTTGTGTTTTCTTTTTTTTGTTATTCAGACAAAATATCAGTTTAATTTATTTACTTTTTATGTGCCATTACAACAAAACTTTAGCACCTTCATTTATTATGTTAATCTGTTGTCATTACACCAAAGCTCCACTAGAGGGAAGCACATTGCTCCCTGTAATGGTTAGGATTAAAATAGCAATCACATTATTTACAGCTTCACTTCCTTCATATTGTCTTTTTAGTTTAATTTGTTGTTGGTCATATGAGTAAACTGTTAAAATGTGAATTTCTATTTGTTGTATAAAAATTTTATTGAAATAAATTACATTTTTTACTTCAGATTTTCTGATTTCATTTCCTTTTCATTGCTTAATTAAATATTAAAGAACAGAGATGTTTTTATGCATTTTTTGTGACCTAAACTGACCACTCAGATAAAAGGAAGTCAGCATCACCCTAATGTGTAGTCATGGAAACTTTAATGA
>CAEFZX010002464.1:0-23380 GCA_903066825.1 Alfaro cultratus | reverse complement strand
CGTACCAACAACCTTTTCAGCATGTCAGTGTTCTTCTTAGGCCTCTAATGAGCCATCATTGGATCCAGGTGCAATAAACCAGGGAGAGAACTAAAACATGCAGGATGCCGGCCCTCCAGGACCGACCTTGGGCACCCCTGCTGTAATCCATTATGACATCAAGCACAAACATACTGTATAACATAGAGATGAAGTTGGCCTCTGACTCCAGCTTCCGATTCGACAAACTAAACTTACTTAAGTGAAAATGCTCCAGTTGCATTTTCTTAAAGGGCCTTGCTAAAGGGCAGCAATAGTTGTACTTATAAGGTTACAATGGAATGCTTTTCTTTCATTGGATTCAGGTAGCAAGTCACAGTTGTGTTGTTTAGAAACTCGACATGCCATCATGGTAGTTTGTAATCTAATCTTAAGGAAAAAATATATATATTCCTCATTCCTTTACTGACAGCACTTTGGCAGCGGTTCAGAGCATTTGATACCACCTGGAGCCGATGCTGCATATCAAACTGCATCCATTTGTTCTTTGCACCGACAAAACAAATTTTACTGGAAATGTACCTCATCTAACGCATGAATACACAAGACAAATAAATAAAAAACAGTGTCTGAGGATACCTTGTACTAAAAAAACATCATTAGGCAGCAATCCTTCCAAGTAGTGTTGTGGATTAGCCGTTGTCTTTTATGTGCAAAAGAAAGAAAAAAAAATTCAATCATGCAGAACAAATTGTAATTGTGTCCCTTTAAATTAAATAAATATTTACTTTTAGTGCAGCTTAACTTAAACTACAATTTAAGTTAAGCTATTTTATAACTATTTCTTGTTTCTACTAGTCCGTCTCCAATTTTCGAGGATTAAGAGTGTTACTGTACCTTGAGGCTAATCCAGCTTCATCTGCTCCCTTTTGTTATTAGTCTTAACTCAACATTTTCACAAAAATCCTTCACTTTTTTGCTCTTCTTTGTTTTGTTTGACGTAACAAACAAAACATAAAAAAATTATGTCAAACAAAACAAAGAAGAGCGTAGCAATTTTGGCTAATAATAGATATTAGCTACAGTGCTATCAGTCACTCTTTCCACTGAAGAGAAAAAAACAGCTACTCAAACTCTTTAGATCAATATATTCTAATATGATACTATTGATGATGTTAACAAGAGCAAAAAAAACAAAAAAACAACAGCAAACAGAGCAGATGTTGGTTTAGGAGCTTTCTGCATTAATGCTGGTTCTCCAGCAGTCGGTTGTTAAGAAAAAAGCTTAAGAAAAAGTACAGCTCTTAATTTACTCGACTGTCTACATTCTGTCCGTCACCTTTACCGTTCAATAAGATATGATCATGGCGGAAAGAACCAGATTCCGGATACAAGCTATTAAATTTAGATTCCTTCTGTCAGAGATCATGTTTGTGGAACTTCAGGTTTTTTCCAAGGGTGGGGCAGAGTGGTGTGCTCCCGCACACATGCAAATTATTATTATTTTTTTTATTTCCTTTATTTAACCAGGTAAACCCTGTTGAGATCTGGATCTCATTTTCAAGAGGGACCTGGGCAGAAAGCAGCGAACAGGAACCTCAAGTTTTCTCTATGTTTTTCCAGTGTGCTTTAAAACCCGCTGCTAACATTTCCCTCCTGCCTTCTCCTGCTCAAGTTCCTTCAAACAATAGTTCTTGGACCACCTTCCACAATCTACAGTTCAAGAACTCCTAGCCGCCTTCGGCCTACCTGACCACCAGCTCCACCTAAACGCCCAGATCCCGTTTATTCCTCCAAACCAAAAGGAGAAACAGGACTGAAGACAACCTGAGAAAACACGTGCAAATATGCAAGAAGCGTAACACTACGAAAAACATAAGGCTTACTAAACGAGGAAATGAACAGTAACCTAAATAACATAAATGAAACTAATGAGGATGAACAGGAACATTTCATAAACCCAGCATATCTTTGCCAGTCTAAACACAACATAAACTGTTCAGGAATAGTTTCTGAATAGTGCGGAACAAACAACATTGCGAATTGGCACTATCTAAATAAACTCATTTGAAAAAAAAACACGGAGTTGAACTGCTGTCTAAAAGGCCAAGTTTCTGACCTTAGTATACTTAATTAATTCATTATGTTAATTAATTATTAAAGAAATGAATTGGAAATAATTACACAAGCAGCTGTTCCTTTCCAGCTATTCACAGCAATCCTGCAGAGGTTTAAGAAGTTTCAAACGTGTTGCCTTCAACATTTGCACTTTTTTTTTTTTGCTAAGTTTTAGTTGAATAATCTTAAAATATTTAAACATTTTTCATATATCACAGAGAAAATACAAGTAAAGTCTCACCAGTGTTCTTAAATGAGTGGAGATTTTAAGTGACAAATTTTGTCTGAAAATTGTTTTTTGTTTTGTCTGTTTTGAGACTCCAGCATCAGAGTGACCCAAATAAAACAAGTAAATGATGGATTTTAGCTCTTTGGACTCCATGGATTAGCCAATCGCGTAGTACTTTGGAGTAAAGCTGCGTAAAGTAACCAGAAGGAAACTAAACAACTTTTATTTTGTCTTTTCCTGCTGATTGTTTGGTCAATTAAATTTGGCTCCTTCTCATGATTTGCTAAAAGGGCAGTATTATGTAGAATGAACTGTTTTGAGAGTTACGTCTTGTTATAATGTTACTCAGTCATCAAAAACATACTCGGAGTGTTGTCTTGACTCTAATGCAAGTTTGAAAAAATCATTGAATCTCCGGTGGGAACCATTCAGCTGTGTGAAACGCTGGGCTGAGCCGAGCCCCGTCTTCAATATGGAGCTTCTCCTCCGGGATTCCGAGCTTTCGGCTCACCGAGCACACCTCTCCTTCAACTCCTTCAGACTAGCCAGCAGCAATTAGCAAACACCTGGTGGAACTGTTCATCTGCCGAGCTCATTACATGAGCTACTTCTCAGTGCAACGCTGGTAAAAATGCTGTTAAAGGGTTAATAGAGGAGCCATGTTGTGATGACTTTCTTAAGGCGAAGTTTCAGAAAGAGCAGTTGCTTCCTAAAAACACAGAGGCCCAGTTTCAAGGTGGTAAATTACGAAGTAAAATTAAGTCATATTTGACATATATAGCATTTTCTTTAAAAACTGAAGTGAACATAGTTACTTGATTATGTTATAAAATGGCCCCATGTTTCTGTAAAATGCATAAAGCTGCCCCTTTAAGAAAAACTTTCTAATGCCTTCTTCTGTTGGGGAGGCAATTTACAAAACCAGGTCATTCAAGTTTTTAAAGGAAAATAAACTAAAGAAAAAAAGAGTTGAAACTTGCAATATTTTCACAGAACAACCAACAAATTTTCTGCATAATCTGTTTTTGATACTTGTTTTCAAACTTTCTTTTGCTTTTTACAGACAAAGCAAATTCTTTTTACCTTTCTTTTTTTCCTACAAGAAAAAATAAATAATCCAAGACTTTGAGCTCAGACTGACTGGCATCTAGAATAAGTCACGTTCCCAAGGGATGATAAACCCTGGCAGGTAATGCTCTGACAGACTTTCTCTAATACCTCGTGCTCAGAACATTGTGTCCGGGCGAGCCTCTTCTCTTAATGAACACTCGCATATGCCGATACGGCTTAATCCACGTAAGCATTCGGTAATCCTGTTAGATTTGTGCAAAACAAGCTTTCATTTTTATTCCCTGCAAACGACCCTGTTCCTGGATCGGGCAGACTGTCAGACTTGGCACACACACACACACACACCTCGGGCCACATGGCTTTTGCATATGGCACCCAATGTGTGTGACCTCGTTTCACTCCCTGCGTCGCAGCAACTGTTGGTGTCGAACAGGCGGTAGAGGTTGTTTTCAGGGCTCTAAGTTTTGTGTTTGTTGCTGCTTCCGGATCACAGATTGTGATAAATCTTGGGAATGCGATAAAAAAAAAAAAAAGTCCATGCTATCTGCGCCACATGTTTGTTTGGGTTGACAGCTATCGGCCCGTAGATATATCTAGATGTTGAGTTGGCAACATTATGCGTAATATTTCTCATAAATTTTAAAACTTACATATTTTCCTACTGGTTAGATAAAATGCTGCTGATGTAGCATAGAGATGAATGCACCACATTTTGATGTTGTATTCAAAGATAATGTGATGTCCTTAAATAAAAACATTTAGGCTTGAAATAAGCCATTTGGAGTGAAAATGTGCAGCACTTCCTGCCGAGTGATCCTCATGGAAACAGATTCTGCCAGGAATAACATCCTGGTAACGACACCTGTCTGAACCATCGATCCGGCCTAGTTCACGTAATTGATAAACAAACCTTGCAAGAGAGGAAGCAGCCAATCATCAGCTGGCTTCAAGAAACAGGAAGTCATCCAGGTGTTTCTTGAAAACTGTGTAAAAACGTGTTAAAAACATCCACCTTCCCAGCAGACTCGACGTCCACGTTTGAACCTGAAGTTATTCATGTTGAGCTTGGAGGTAACATGTCACAGTGACCATATTACTATTTTAATAGCAGTTTATCCTCCTGAGTAGAATCACAATCCAAATCTGTTCGTCAAAAATGAACTCCAGAGACAGCTGAGAGCTGTCTATTCTTATACCACAATTTGCTGTATGAATTTCCATAAGGATTGGTGAATGAATACGAGACAGAAATCAGAAATGTCCTTTTAAGTTTCAAAGGTTAGTTTTAGAACCTTGATACATAGTTTGTGTAAAGCGGTATTATCCGGTGACTAAACCTCACCTTTAGCTCGAGTGCCTAATCTTAGCGTTTACTTTAACCCACTTAACCTCCTCCGCAGTCCTAATCCTGACTGTAACTGATCTAATATTGTTTCAAAAACACTTCAACCTGAGGTATTCAGAGCAAAGACATCAGTGATGAGCAAAGCGACGGCTTTCGGGTCGTGGATCAGTAAAGCAGAAAGTGTACAGTTGGTTTGTTGCATGTAACCCCAGCTCAGTGAACTTTAAATGCACCAGTTTTCAGTGGTTTTTGAGGTTTCAAACAGCAATTACAAGTTCCAGAGCTGTCACTATTAACATAAAAACCGTCAAGAAAATCATGAACCACTTCTTTTATTTTTGCCCCCATTAGGCATAGTGAGAACTAAAAGATCGGACTTGTTCTACGTACACAAAAATACTGTCTAAATCGAGGTTAGTGAGCCCTGCTCCCTTAGCGAGATAACCAAGATTATTGCCCATAATTTAATTGAGTTTAACCTTAGCTATGTGAAGCTGTAAGAATACAGTAGACAATATTATCTATGACAGGACATCAGGACCATTGCAGAAAAATCTAGAAAAGAACATTCAAAATTTGCAAAGTCAAAAATTTGCTAGAACAAAAAAATAAGATTAAAATATGGACATTTCTGGGTTTGAAAAGGGAAAGTTTGTAAAAAAAAAAAAAAAAAAGAAAAGAAATAAAGCCTCAGAAATATTCATGTTTTAAAAAGAAACTTTTTGGCAGAAATGTACTTTTTTTTCCCCCATCTACAAGTGTATAGAGGTCTTTTCCAAACTCATTATACACCTCACATATATAGAAATTTATTCCAAGCCTTTATTTCTTGTAATTTTGATGATTATGACTTGCAAGTTTTGAAAACCCAAAATTCAGTCTCAGAAAATTAGAAAATTGTCAAAAAGTTAAATATTGAAAACTCATGATAGCTCATCCTAATCAGCAGGTTAACTCAAAACACCTACAAAAGGTTTACTGAGCAAGAAAGTTGAGCGGAAGGAAGAAGTGTAATAGAGAAATGTGCAGCAGCAACAGGGATAACCACAGTCTGCAGAGGACAGTTGAGCAAAATTCATTCAAGAGGATCAAGAAGTGTATTGAGGATGGAATCAAGACTGTGCACAGATTTCAATTCATGCACAAGGCATAACTGTTTATATATATATATATATTGATCTGAAATGACATAAAAAGTGAAAATCTTGAAGTATTTCACTTTAGTATGTGTCAATAAAGTTGATCAACAGGCTCTAAGAACTGTTTCATGATTTTCCAATAAAAAACAAAGTAATGTGATGCCTTACCGAATTGTGAGCATTATTACTCAGTGGCATTCAATCTTCAAAGTTACTTATTGAATTGGAACAACTCTTTATTGTCACAGTTCAGGAGTATTGGAACAGAAATTAGTAAAAGCAAAGGAACTTTTAAAATGTTGAGCTCTTAAACAATGTCAAAAATACTTTACTTTCACATTCATTTACAGTTGTATATGAACGTAAGACACACAAATAGTAAAAATTAAAAAGTATTAATCATGAGGTAGTAATGATCAAATGAGAAATTGGTTTATTTTGGGAATAACTCACACATCAACGCAAATGAACTCAAATACTTTAATTTCAACAACAAAGTCAAACCAAACGTTTATTAAAAAAATAGACAACTCACATTTTACTTTATTAGTTCAACGTATAGGCTAGGTTTTATAAAAGCACCATCACCTCACAGTGAGGCTCCATGGTAAAAACAACATATTTGGCTTTATTTAGGATTCCGGGATTAATATTGCCCAGGAAGTTCCCACTTCTTTATGTTGACGCTCTCTTATTTGAGGTTTTGTAAGACGGCAGAAAGGGTAGATACTGGAAGCATTTGAACCTTTTTAGAAAACTGCTGCAGAACGGGATGTCGTAGCACGACAAATCAGAGGAATCTAAGCCGTCCTCTTGCACTTTGTCCTGCCAGTTCTTGATCCCTCTTTCTTTGTCCGTGCCTAAAAAGAGAAGACTGGGTAAGTTGGCAGCAACAATGAATTTTGTAATAATTTGATGTTTTATAATGTTTTTTTTTTCTCTACCTGGAATCGTATTATCAAGAAGAAAGCCAAAAATTCCACCGATGAACATGTGTGTGGTGAACAGCACTATGATCACCTGGTCCAGCTCTTTTACTCCTATAGGAGGGAATAAAAAAAGTGAAGCACCTTTAAAAGAAATTGTGCAGTATCTTGAACCATATAAATGTCAAAGGTCTTGGTTAGTTAAGTTTAAGTTTCTGAAACAACAATAATTCCATGAAAAAGTAGAGATTTTTGTTGGTATTACATTTTTAATGTATTCCACATGCAGTTTTCAAATGGTAAGCTCATTACGGGGGAAAAATAACTCCCTTTCATGTTGAATAGAGGTTGAATAATTTTAGCCCACTCTTCTTTGCACAACTCTTTTAAAGGGACAGTATTATGTGTATTTCAGCCACATAGAATAATTTTAAAGCACAATAAAGTAACCATGTTTCCTTCACTTGTTATAAAAATGCTGCATAAATCAAATATGACTCCAAATAAATTTGACCTCGTAATTTAACACCTTGAAATTGGACCGGAAATTAACACGGATATTGCTCTGCTCAGAACGTCTGGGAGGAGTTTAAACAGTAGGCTAGCAGCTAGCATGCTAACACTAGCTGGTTTCGTCTCAGTGATGAGGCTCTGGTCAATAATTTGGATTATTGACCAGAGCCACAATGACATTTTTTCCCACATGTCATTGTGTGGGAAAAAATATATACGGTACTGGAGACGTGGCTGTATTATTGTTACACCAATAACTGATTTATAATCGCATCGCAGCCTACTGAATCATAATCAAATCAAATTGTAAAGTGACTAAGAATTCCTGTCTCTTAATAGATTCTGCCCTTTTCACTTTTCAGTGTGACTTGTAAAGTAATTTACATTGATGTAGGTAAATATATGTATAATATATAACACATTTATAGCACATTATATATGTAAAATTGTACCAGCATATACAATTGTAACAATTAGCTAAATACGTTAAATTTAGCAAATTTAACGGTCAATTAGCTAAATTGTTTTAGCTAATTTACTGTTAGCTAAAGCAGACCAAACAGTAAATTAAAATCTGTACACTTAATTATTTCTTTTAAAAATCATTATCACAGTCATTCCTCCCAGGAGAAAGAATGGTTCAAATTCAAAATGTATCCAGAACTTCAATTCAAAATGACAGTCCTGCCCTGATGAATGTATGTAAACTTAAGACCTTATCTGTTTTCTTTATTTACCATTAAAGCTCGCATGAGCTAACCATTGAGAGCTAATGAGAAAAATGAAATTTAAGCTGATGGTAGATGAAGATTATGAAAGGGATAAAAATAAAACTGTTGGAGGACTGAATGGCTGCTTACTTTCCTGTGAGAACATTTGCATGTGAGCTTATGGGATGGGGACATTTCCTGAGTGGGCGATTAACGCGTTAAAAAGA
The DNA here is from genome assembly GCA_903066825.1 of Alfaro cultratus. Taxonomy (NCBI): domain Eukaryota; kingdom Metazoa; phylum Chordata; class Actinopteri; order Cyprinodontiformes; family Poeciliidae; genus Alfaro; species Alfaro cultratus. Next base: position 15,123 of record CAEFZX010002464.1, on the reverse strand, counting down.
AAGCAAAACCAAAAAAAGACATTAAATAAATCCCACAGTATTTCATTTTATAAAACTTTGTGTCAGTTAAAAAAACCTAAATGATATGTTTTTATTGGAACAGCCTATTCTCAAAAGCCCCTTTTATTCCAAATCTGGAGATGCCACAAACAAAATTCCAATTAACCTTTATAGTATTTGTTCAAGCCTTAATCTTGGAAATGAATGTCTTTGTCTTTGCCAAGAAAAACTAAATTCAGGTCCAGGAATAAGTAAATCCATCAAAAAAAGGGGGGAAAAGAATGTTTTTTTGAAACAGTCCAGAGGCCACACACCCTTGTTAAAATTCCAGGGTGTAGAGCTTTAAAAAATTGAGAACGTGATCAGTAATTTCCAAACTTTTCCCACCAATTAATGTTGCATATATGCTGTGGCAATTATAATGAAAAACAAATCTCTAAAATAAAAAAATGTAAATGTGCATAGACCTGATTGCATACCAATACTAATTCTTTGTAGGAAAATCTTCAGGTCTAACTTCAGCATTCACTTTGACCATCATAGATTGTTAGCACATCTCTTGTCCCCAGCTCCCTTCAGAACTTCTGCAGAATTTTGTTTTGGACTCAGGTTAGATCGTTCCCAAAGTTACAAATCGCTCATCAGCTTTCTAGCAGACACCTGTGGATTTTGAGTCTGTAAGCCACATTGAAGGTTCAATGAGCCCAAAACCTTCGATGAGAAAACATAAAAGTGGTATCACAAGTTCATCCATGCAGGCCAAAAATAAATAAATAAAATGAAATTCGGCTTGAAGAAAAAAAACCCCCACAGAACATGATGTTTACTGTGGGTTTGGTGTTGTTTGGGCGATACTCACTGGTGTTTTTGTGTAACACACATTTTACAATTGTGGTCTAAAATTTCCAGTTTAGAGCATATTCTCCCACACGACTTTGGAATATTTCAGCAAGACTTGGTTTAAAAAAAGATATCTTCTTGCTCTAGAATTATGTAAAATCCTGATATGGTGTGGAATATTTTTGCACCCTTCGTCCAGCTGATAGTTTTGTGGCTATGGCTTCATTGCACTAATGAGTAGGTATCAGCAAAATCCTGTTTGGCTTAGTTGGAGTTTCATTTTGATTCACCAGATTTACTGTATTTGGCTGAAGGGTTGACCTCAGTAAGAATGAACACTTAAACTGAAAAAACCCCTTAGTTTAAAGGTTTCCATAGACAAATGCAAACCCTTATCAAATTGGCTTGTACACAATTCAGGTTTCCTTGAAGATGTACCAAGTTTGGAAATAATTTACCCAATTTTTTACCCAACACTTTTTCCTTCTGGAACTTAGGAAAATAAATGAATGCGTATGAAACCCTTAATGTTGCAGTATTTAACTTTTATTTAAAACAAGCTCTATACATATTATGTAAAAACTATCACTTTATTGTGACAGTATAATATGAGACAATAATCTGTGAAAAAAATCAAGCTACTCTGCCTCCAATGGACCTGCTGTCATCTAAACAAATACACTGTTCCATCAGAAACAACCATCAAAGAAAGGAGGAGGGTGTTAGAGCTGCCAATCACCCTTCACTTTCCTATCTGCTACGCTACAGCTAGTTCACCAAAATGGAGCCTGCCATGAATGCTAAGGCTAGCCAGCATGGCTACCGATGATGGTAAGTTGTTTCTCTGCCATTAACACATTGAGAAGCATGTACACGAGGTTCAGTGACAGAGCTAAGATCTTTCTCAGGGCTCTGATTGGTTGTTTTTTGACCGGGAGCGGTACATCTATCCACAACGGCAACAGGAACTCTGGGAGGAGGTGGAGGAGCTCCATCTTTTCACAGATTATCTGTCTTATTCCATACTGTCACAACATGGTGACAATTTAAAAAAAAATATGTTAGAACCATATTTTTGTCAAGGTTGCATATTGCAGCTTTAATAAGGTAACATGGCAGGACTGATTGAAGAATGATAGATTCAAGGAAAAAAAAAAAAAAAACATCACCAAAAGACTGAGATCGCATTAAAAATCAAAAAAGTCAAAAAGATCTTCTGGTGGTAAAAGGGAACCCTTTGTTGTCACCAGACCTCTGAGTACTGATTTTCTCAGTCAGTGTTGGCCTTTTATGTGGCATGTTTGACCAACAGCACAAGGGTGAACACAGAGGGCTATTGAGTGCGAATGTCAGCATGTTGGATTCCCTGCTTTCATAACTTCCCTCCGGCAATAAACCTCCTAATGAAGTTGTATCGAATTGAATCAAGAACTCAAAACAGCGCTGACGTAGTTTTAATCTGAACGCACTCTTGTTTGGTTAACCCAAGATGCACACACATACATCAGCATGCCCAAGCAAGCTCACACACACACACACACACACAAACACACACACGCAGACGGGAAATTCTCCTGCCCAGAGAGGTGCCAGTCAAAAGTTCATGGTACCTGCTGAGCTTACTGGAACTCACACAGCCGGCAGTTTTAAGAATGTCTGGAACAGACTACAGTTTGTTTACAAAGAGCATCGAGAGGACTCGATCTTGTTGTGCGGACAAATCAGCTGAGTGTCGAAGCTAGAGGAAGACTCTAGAGAAGGGTGCTTTATTTGATCCAGGCAGATTACAGCCACTGTCATGGGGGCCAGCCAAGAGGATTTGGGAGGTAAGCAGCCTAGACCTGAGAAAACCAGACAAGCCTTTATGCCCAGTGATGACTCTGGATTAGCACTTCCCTTGGAGACACTCGCATCACATGACTTATAGGATCAAAGTCTTATGTCTGTATAGAAGAACTGTTTAATCTTGGAGATTGGTCTTTTGACAATGCCTTCATAGAGGGCCACCACAAACGCTTTCATTAAAACCAGTACCATCAAGAGCAACTAACGGCCTGCGACTGACATGGTTTTGACTTCTTCAACTAATTGCACATAGAACCCTGTCTATATGTGGGCTTCCTGTATAAATATACAGGGGTTTAGATACCATACTGTATAGTACGGGTCAGAGTTTATCATTTATTGTGATAAATTTCTTATTATGATAAGAATTTTGATTTATCAGTCACAATAAATTCCTATTAATGAAGTTTAAAAAAACTGCATGTATTATTTCTTTTCTTTACAATTTTCTCCACTGTTTATTCATTGAGAGTATCAATAAGTATCAATAAATCTGAAAATATGGTTAAATTAAGTTACAGTGTGCAGATTATGGATATAAATCACACTTCTTTATGTGACAGGTGTGCTAAAGAAGCGCCTTAAAAATGGGAATTTTTTCAAGTCTAGTATTTGTGGGGCTACGAATGTTGTGTCATGTAGTCACAGTCAAACAGTTAACTAAGAACTGTCTTGTTTATTGTTATCAAAACAGTACCACAAAATAATGATGAAACCTGAAGGCCATATCACCAACCCCAGCAAGACGTTTCTTCTTATGTGATCTGAGGTTTATGTTAAGTTTTTAAAAGCTTAACATAACATGGTGCAAATAATATTGGGCTTAGCTGCACTGATCTAAAAGCACAACAAAAGACTCTTTGACTAGTTCCTACACCTAGAAGTAAACTTTAATTTCCTCCTGATATTTTGTCTCCTCATCTTTTTTCAGTCTCTGTCGCTCTCTTGCAAAGCAGCAAATACACTATCCACAGCCACCACCATTTGTGGACACTGGTACACACAAACAACCCAGAGGTACCTGTTAACCTGGACTTAACCCAGATTAAACCCTGGGCATAGGTTACAATGCTCACCTGTCACCTCAGCAGTTTAATTCTTGCCTTTAACCCGTTGCACCACTTATGTCATTCTGCGTATGCTTCCACCAGCCCACACATATATGAGTAGCACAGCAGACCAGCTTTACCGACAATTATCTAGTTAGATGGTTAAACGCATTAACAGAAAGGGTCACTAATGTTCCAGAGTATAAAACATCCCCTGTGATCCACTTTTTATTTCATCTGTCGTCTTCCTTAATCTTGTATGTTTTTTCTTTCACAGTCTCACCCATAGTGGGCACACCTTGTGAGGGCTAATAAGGCTTGTTCAGTTCATCCGGTTGTGCAGGGAAGCTTGAAAAGAAAAAAATTTAATAAAAACTTCATCCATACCCAGACCCTAACAAGACACAAGCCAAAGAGTACAAAACCTGAGAGGAATCAAAGAACAGGAGCATAGAAGACACAGTATTGCCCCCAGCAGGCTGAACCGGTTCCTACATGCCAACAGAACTCTTCTGATTGGTCTGGCCTGACCTACTGAACAACAAACTAAATCCATCTACTTCCTCTGTTGAGTCTGACAGGAGTAGAAAAATGATGGAAAAACAACAACATATTTAGATCTGTTCAGGTAAGACAACGGTAAACTCTGTCCTTGTCACTTGGAAATCCAGGCTGAAGGCTAATGATAAACTGTTTGCCATCTGGGGCCTCTGGGATTTGGCAACACCTTCCCTTTAGAAGCTTAGGCTGGCAGAACTGCTCCCATCTTTTTAAGTGTAATCTGAAAGTGGAAACACAATGGGAGAACACTAACATTTTCTGTCATCAGCCTGTTATTTTTTTGGCAAATCAAAGCTGTTATCTTTAATTAATCAGATGGTGGTTTCCTTTTAGCCACTGACCGTGACTGCTTCAGGATGCATACCAAACAACACTGGCACCAACAAGGGCTACTTCTCATGGGAGAGCTGTACAACAATAACCAGATACAGTAAATGTCATTCAAGCATAGTAGTCTTGCTGATTCTGATAAACCAGTGACGAAGACATGGTAGTCCCTAAACGATAAGCCAGTGAGTGGTTGGCACAATTTGTCAAACAGTCCCACATCCTGACAAGCTAATACAGGCCAGCAAGTTGTGATCTTATAACCTGTCAGTATAACACAGGTACAGGACACACATGGTTAAATGAGGAAAAAAATATTTTTTAAATAAAACGCCGTGCTGGTTGTTACCTTGTTCTGTGAAAGTTTTCTTAGCAAATTTTGTCACGTTAAAACCAACAAATTGCAATGTATTTTAATATGATTTTAAGCAACAGTGCAACAGAAAGCAGGAAAATATGCATGGTTTACACATGTTATTGACAAACTAAACTGGCACCCCCAAATAAAATCCAGTACAACAATTTGTCTCACTCCCTGCAATTTCTGCATAAGAATTGCAAATTGAAAGTACCAAAACAAATTTGATAATTGAAACAAGGCAATTTCGAAGAAACATGTTTTTCGGTAAAACGTTTTTGTGCTAGGATGAGGAGGTATTTCAGTTGTATCGAAATAGATGTAATTCGCAAAACTGCAATGGAAACACTTCTTTAGCATCACAAAAGTCACGTGATCAACAACCAGGTGTTGCTCCTGGTGAAAACAACAAATAAGAAGAAAGAAAGAGGTAGGAGGATGACAGTTTGTTTTTGGCTTTTGTCGGACAATGTTTAGTTGGCTCCACCAGAGCTCTCACAGCATTGCACGGTTCATGAAAAGTAGCACTGAAACACCTCATCAAATGCAGCTTAATTCATCATCTGGAGATGAAAAAAAGCAACACACATCAGGAAAGCTGTCAGGACAAGAAGCCACGAAAGGCAAACATTTTCTACATTTACTACACTGACAAATGCTGCAGTGGGAAGAACTTATTAGGATTCAGCAAAAGTTCTCCACTTGTGTTTTTATGAACTTTGTCAAATCCTGAAAGGGTTTTATTCTTGCAACATCGTGTAAAAGAAGAAATCAGAATGTACAGGCTTTAATTCATTGTTAAAGAAAGAGCCAAAAAGCCCATCATAATTCTGGTGAAGTTGCAGAACTCTGCAGCTCAGGGTGGAGAATCTAACAAAACCACTGCTAATAGTTGCCTCTCCCTCCAACCTGGCCTTTATAGAGGAGTCAATAAAAAAAAGACCTTTTGCTTCAAAACAACCACAACCTTCTGCTAGGAATTAAACATGACGCCAGGAGGTTCATTTGTGAGGAAATCTATGTAAGTTAAATAGATTTTAAATAGCATATTAGAATATAAAGTTATTAAAAAACAAGACCGTGTCAATTGTTAATCACGTCAAAGGACGTATGTGGATATACTGACAAATTATTTGTTGCAAATTTTAAGGCACGGCCCCCTAAATCTCAGTTTTTTCTGTGAATACACAGCAATACTAAAACAGAGTTTTCTCAAATCTTCTCTTTGGTCAGAGTTGTTATAAATAATTGCTGTTTGTGAAAATTTGTATGTGGCTGAAAGGCAAAAAAAAAGATAAAAATGTATTTGATTTCCCAGATATCTGGCTACATGTGGACTAGGTCTAAAAATACAAATGCACTTTACTGGGGTAACCTTTCATTTTTGTTGCAATGTTTTCCAACCTGAAAGGCTTTTAAAAGAGCGTCTATTGTAACGTTACCTGTGTCAATGATGCCTGGATTGGAATGAAACCAGGTAGGTAGCACAAGTCCACTGAAGGTAGAAAAACCAAGGATGAGGAGGTTCCGGGAAGAGTTGAGATCAACATACTAAAGAGAAGGAGGGAGGAGGGGGAGGTTGACATTATGTCACACAACTTGTTTAAATTGGTTTATTGACTATTACTTCCAGACTATTTTGTTGTTCTGTGAAAATGAGCTGCCAACTCTGTTTTGGAACAGATCTAAAATGAATCAAATACTATTTTAAGATGGATTCACATTTGACCATAACAGGTTAAAAATGTTAAAGTGGGGTTAGCCCCTAGTATTTATAGACTCAGAATTCAATCAGTTTGGGGAAACAAGCAAGACTCTTTATTTTCCCATGACAAAATTGTCAGTACTCAACATGAATAGCAGCAGGTAAAGACAAATGAACACGGAAACTGGAACTTTTGACTTCTTATCTGTCCCATCTGCATTGGGCCCTTGTGTGTTTTTCCATTTGCTTAAAAACTAAAATACAATACCTAAGGTTTCAGTTCAATGCTAAATCTGAACACTTTGATATTGCAACCAGGCATTGTGCAACTGGTACACACTGAACTGCAGCTCCCTCAAGGTTTTGTTACGTATAACTGGGACTCGAGGGAACTGTAGTTGTTCAATGCAAAAAAAACAGTTGTTGGATAAATAAAAAAAGAAGCCAAAACGTATAAAGTTTCAACTGTTTTACAAAGACTGATCAAATAAATTCTTTAAAGGAAAAATACCTCATTGGGGCGGGACTTCAAACACTAATGAGATGGTGAGTTGGTGCTTTGCGAGAGCAAAGTGGAGAATTCTATGTTCTGGGTGTTACTTTCTTGCAAAAGCTTCCCTGGACTCCCTGCTGCTTGTTTTCTTTAACACTCGTTAAAAAGCAGCGCGAAACCTCTAAGAACCAGCCAAACAGTTATGGTCTAAGGCAAATAAAACCAGCACAAAGCTATTAATAGTTATTATTTGTTATTTGAGCACTTCAATATTTCAACAAATGTTCAGCCAGAACTCATATTAACTTGTCCATAGAGGAGAAGGAAAGACCAGCATCTAATTAAGCTTGCTATTAAAACTAAAGACCTCAGTTGATACGTTGAAATTTGTTAGGAGTCGTTCCTGATAGAAAATGTTTCCAAAACCTTTCCACATTTTTTTATGCAACAAATAAAAAGAAGCACACAGTTAATCGTGAGATGGAGGAAAATGCAACGTTTTTAACATTTGGTATAAAAATCTGTAAACCATGTGGAGCGTATTTATGCTAAGTCCTCCAGATTCAATACTCATGAAGCACATTTTTGCAGCTAGATACTATCCATCAAGCCTGAAATCTGGGTGTTGTGATGGACTCAGACCTGACACATAAAGATAATTACAAAGTGGGGATTCTATCACCCGAAGAACATTTCTAGGATTAAAGGACTAAAGTCCCAGAAAGATCCAGAGAAACTCATCCATGTCTTTATCTTTAGTTGCATTGAGTCAAACAGCTCCACACGATCCAGAGTCCTGCTGCTGGCACTCTCACTACAAACAGGAAGATAGAGCACCTGACACCTTGTAGCTCAGAGAATAGACTTTAAAATATTTTCATTAGTTCATAAATCACTGAATGGTTTAGCACCAAAATACACTGCAGTCCTGATGTTGTCATGTCAACCTTCCAGAAAACTCAAGTCTTCTGGTTCAAATCTACTTTGTATCTGCAAAATGAAAAGCAAACTTGGAGAAGCAGTTTCTCTGCTCCACTAATCTGGAATAAACTTCCAAAAAAAATACAAAACAGATGAAACACTGAGTTCCTATAAATCAAGGCTAAAACCTGTCTAGAGTTGCCTTTGACTGGAACATTGATCAAAATATTCAATAGTTATTCTTGATGATGACCTTTGACAAATTTTAATGTTGTTGCTTGTTTCATAATCGGTATTATGTTACATAATGCATAATGTATTATGTTTTTATCATGTAAAGCACTTTGAAATACCTTGTTGCTGAAATGTGATATACAAAAACTTGATTTGAATTGTTGCCTATTCTTTGCAAAATAGTTGAAGCTCATTATGATTGGGTGGATAGTCATTGTGGACATTGCTTTGAAAAGAGGTGTTCATTTATTGATTCCCAGAGGCAATTCAGGCCTAAATACAAAATTAATTTAGTTTATAAGGTAAAAGAAGTTCTTAAAACAAATAAAATTAGGTGGTGGAAAATGATGTTTTTTCTTCTTTAAAAAATGTTGGTGTTGTATGCACAAACATTTAGCCCCCCGACTCTGTAAAACACAGACAAAAAAAAAACTTAATGTGTTTACCTGAAGGTTGGATATCCCCACAGCTGCAATCATGCCAAACATGACAAGAAACATTCCTCCAATGACTGGGTCCGGGATGGTGATAAAAACCGCTCCAAACTTCCCAAAGACGCCCAGAGCAATCATCAAAACTCCTGTTGTCTGAAGGACGAGACGGCTGCTAACCTGAGATGAAGCAATGAAAATGAAGATACTTGGAAACCCTGATCAAATTTAGACGTTTATGGTTTAAACATTCCTCTTGGTCTAACTTTAATTGTTGAATATTTGGAAGCGTGGCCAGCATGGACTGAACGGTTTTGTTCATTTTCTCCGCTGACATTGCTAAAACGGCAGGCAAACTATAATTGTGAAACAGTGCAGAAACTCAACATCACCTTTAACAAATTCTACTTCTGTTTGCTGATTGGCCCAGTTGAAATTCATCATGTGAAATCAAGCTCAATTGGAAAATTCCAAGACAGAGTACAGATAAGTTCTTGACATTCACTAGATCTCAGCTTAGTAAAACACCACCCGGGTAAATTTTGCACGTATGCAACTATGGGTATGCAACATGGTATTGCATACATGGGTATGCATCCACATATCATGGAGCACACATTAGGTGTTTTGGAGCAAAATGAGTAATGTTTTGCTCCAATCTCTTTAAGAACTGTAGCTGCTTTTCTAATGACCATATAACTTTGCAATTTGACAATTTCAAAAATAAATTTGCTTAATATAAATGCAACAATTTTGAAAAAGCTAGTTTTATGATAAAAAGTTTTGGCACTATGATGAGGTGGAGTTTGGTTGTATTGAAAGTGTTGTATTTTCCAGAACTACACTGGAAACTTTGATCAACAGCTGGATGTTGCCACTGGCACAAGCCACAAAGAAGAAAACAACAGGAAGTAGTTGGAGGATCATGGCGTGAAAAGTAGAAAATGTCAGTGTGTCACAATGTCACACAACATGATGTATGTGTGATGAGTGCGCTGGTATAGGATGTGACCACAGTGAAGCTCTGCTTGCTTTTTTATATTGGAATAAACCAGCGCTACTTCAAAGACAGAAATGAAGACTCTTGTTAAAGTTTCAGTTAGAAGTAAAATTTTATTGTGCCAAATGTACTTTGTGATTCACGCAGCAAGTGTCCAAAAACCAGGAATGTTGATGTTTCTAAAGGTGATACATTCATTGGAAAACACGTTTCACAAATCAACTGTGCCGTGTGCTTTTGGGCATCAGGCCATGCCCTCAGCAAAACGAGACAATGATTCTAATATATTATTTAAGGAAATGAAACTTAAATTTTATGATGCTAGAAGGTGAGAAGTCTTTAATCAAAAGTAAGTGAGAACCTATTAGGGTTACTGCAGCTTGTTAAATGGGCAGTATTATGTGTTTTACAGGCACATAGTCAGTTGATTATGCTACCAAATGGCACTGTTCATTTCAGTTGTTATAAAAATGCTATATATATAAAATATTTTACTTACTAATTTAACGCCTTAAGATTGGGTCTCTGTCACTATAAAGACTCCTTTTTCTGAAACTCTGCCTTCAGGACGTCATCATGACATTGCTCCTCTATTAACTCTAACAATGTTTTTTTCACCGTCTCACTGACAAGTAGCTTCTACGCTGAGCTTAACAGATGCACAGGTGTTTGCTAATTGCTGTTGGCCAGACTGCAAGAGCTGCGTGGTGGAGTCAGGAGGAGAGGGATGCTCTGTGGTAGCTTGAAGAAGCTCAAGGAAGCAGCTGCACCTCCAAATTGGTGCTAGGTCCAACCAGGTGTTTTGCACAGCAGAATGGTTACCATGGGACATCAAAGGATTTCTCAAACATGCATGAAAGAATCAAAGCAACACCCCATGTATGTGTTTGAAGAGGTAATAACATTATAACATGATTTAAAGCTCAAAATGTTCAGTTTTACACAATACTGCCCCTTTAACATACATTGCCTTGCAGAAGTAATCATAATAATTGAGGTTTTTCCTATTTTGCTACTTTACAATCACAAATTTATAGTCCAACACAAGGTATTACATAATTGTGAAGTGAAAGGGAAAGCTGTGTACCTTGGTAATTCCAAGTGCAGCAATGTTTTGGCTATAGGAAGTGGTTCCATTCCCAGTTCCCCACAGTGCAGCCAGGATGCAGCCCATGCCCTCAACGGCAATGCCTCGGTTGATGGCGTGAATGGGTGGTGGAGGAGCACCAGACAAACGAGCACAAGCATAGTAGTCACCGATGGATTCCATGGTAGATGCCAAAACCCCTGCCATCATTCCCAACACTGAGGACAGGCTTACAGTGGGAATACCCCATTGACCTGTGGACAGAAAACTAATTTATCACATTTCATTTTCCAAATGGCTGTACATAAAGTTCCTCATCATACCATCAGTTCCCGAAACCAGATACACACAAAAAAAAAAAAAACTTGTAAAAGCGCATGCAGGGTCACTGTGAACCCGGAAGAATGCACACAGGGTAAAAAGCTCATGGTGTCCAATGGACAAATTCTTCAATTCTTTAGACATACTGAATTGTCATACCAGAATAAAATTAATCAAGTATGGAATGTAATTGGTTAGATGGTTTAATACTAGACTAGGTCATTAATTAAATAATGGGAAAAAAAAGAAAAAAACAAAAAGTCATCATCAGACCTTATATAGTTTCTACTCTTGTATTTCATTTTCCACATCTCTGGGGAAAAAAAGTTATTTTGGGTTTTTTACAGGGAGCATAGAAAAATGGAATCCACATAAAAACCAAATGGAAATGTAGAAAGTAAGCAGTTTGCCTCAATTTTACGACAGTTCAGTTTAAAACATAAAGGTTATTTATGTTGGATAAGATGAACTGCAGTCCCTTCAATAAACAACCTTGTAAGAACTGGAAGCATGGATACCATTCATTACACAATACAACAGGCTATCACAGTAGGTTTTTAAAGAATGGTCTTTAGGTTTTTTCACCAAAACTATTGTTCCAACTATAATGAGCAAATGAAGTAACTCTTGATGCACTGTATGAATGTTTTATTTTGTTATATCTTATTTTATTAATACAAGTCTGTGACCCATCTTGTGCTTGCCAAAAATAAAAGTCTTTGCAAAACTTCAGCAGGGATCATTTCTGCTTTAGGAAAGTGTTTTTCTTTCCTAACATTAAATATTCTAGAAAACAATACACCACAACATAAAAATTAGAACCTGGACACTATTGGTGTACATCTCCAGTCCTCAGGGGCTGGCTTACTGCCAGTTTTAGTTGTGTCTCTGTTCCAACATAGCTGATTCAAATGGTTTAACTGCCTGCTCAGCATGTCAAAGTTCTGCAGAGGCCTACTGAGGAACAATGATTAAATTCAGGTATGTTGAACCACAGAAACAACTAAAACATACAGAACACTGGCCCTGGAGGACTGACTTTGGACACCGCTGCTGTATGCACTTATAGGTAAAATATCCAACAGATGTTCAAAATTTCTTCAAGTGGAGGATTCGACATGGTATTGTCTTTTGATGCACATGCGGTATGTTAATTCCTCATATGGATGACAGAGATACTGTGGCTTGTGGGACCCATGGCTTGAAAAGCACAAAGAAGATGGTGATTTCTCTGTATTTCTTTGAACTGTAATGCAGTTTCCCTTGGAACTGCATCACTTGTGAAGTAGCCTAACATAAATACTGTATCTACAACATTTTGGAATGTGAAAAACAAAAATAAATAAATTCTAAGTTCAATCTTAATGAAACAATGGGAGGGAGAATCATAGAAAACTTCTGTGATTTTTGGTTTGCATGTAAATCTGCCATGTACTAGCAAACAGGAAAGTGGACTCATTGTAATCTTACAATGTCTTACAAAAGTAGTTGTATACATTCAACTTTTTAACAATTTCTCATGTTACAACCACAAACTTTCAGGTATTTTTGAGGAGTTTTAGATTAACATTCCCAGTTCCGACATTTAGTAGTTGTGAAGTGGAAGAAGAAGGGACATTTTTAACAACTTTTACAAGTCACGCTGGAGGCGTGGGTTCAAATCAAACGTCTGAAAAAAATCCTTTTCTTATTTGCCTGTACTGCACTCTCTGAGTCATTGCTTTAACTCATGTACATGCATGTTTGTGCATTCCCACTTCTTACATGTTTCTGCAATTAAGTGGAATAAGAAAATCAGTTTCTGGTAATCTATGCCAAAAACAATTGTGAGAGATGTTCAGAAATAAGAACACACATGATGGTAAAACTGCCAACTTTTGTTCGTCGCAATGAGGAAATATTTTGCATAATTCTTATTGAACAATCGATCGTTCATTACTCTATTAGCATACCGCTTGCGAAGGCATCTTGTAACCTCCTAACAGAAGTCAGGATGGCCGAGCGGTCTCCTATGGAGGCGTGGGTTCGAATGCCACTTCTGACATGTTATTGCATTTAAGTGGAATAAGAACGTCAGTTTCTGGTCATCTCTGCCAACAACAATTGTGAGAGATGTCCAGGAATAAGAACACACATGCTGGGAACACTTTACACCAGTGTCATGGAAGTAATGCAAGCACAGCTCTGTATTTAGCAGAAAAACTGCCAACTTTTGATTGTCGCTATGAGGAAATGTTTGGCATAATTCTTATTACTCAATGAGCATACCGCTTGCGAAGGCATCTTGTTGCCTCCTAACAGAAGTCAGGATGGCGGAGCGGTCTAAGGCGCTGCGTTCAGGTCGCAGTCTCCTCTGGAGGCGGGGGTTCAAATCCCACTTCTGACATGTTCTTCCATTTAAGTGTAATAAGAAAATCAGTTTCAGGTCATCTCTGCCAACAACAATTGTGAGAGATGTTCAGGAATAAGAACACACATGCGGAGAACACTTCGCACCAGTGGCATGGAAGTAATGCAAGCACAGCTCTGTATTAAGCAGAAAAACTGCCAACTTTTGATCGTCGCAATGAGGAAATGTTTGGCATAATTCTTATTGAATAGTCAATTGTTCATTACTCTATTAGCATACCGCTTGCGAAGGCATCTTGTAACCTCCTAACAGAAGTCAAGATGGCCGAGCGGTCTAAGGCACTGCATTCAGGCTGCAGTCTCCCATGGAGGCGTGGGTTCAAATCCCAATTCTGACACATAGCCTTTTCTCATTTGCCCGGACTGCACTCTCAGAGTCGTTGTTTAAACAGGACTCCTGTACTTTTGGTGTAAGTAAGGCATTTGAAATGTAGGACCACTTGACTGCTGTTTTTGCAGAGCTCTCAATCAACCGAGTGGTTGTCACACGTATGTGCATTCTCAGAGCATAGACAACACTGAAACATCTGCGTGATGTAAGGATGGCCGAGCGGTCCAAGGCGCTGCGTTAAGGTCGCAGTCTCCTCTAGAGACGTGTGTTCGAATCCCACTTAAAACACTTGTTCATGTATTTATGTGGAAAAAGAAAGTCAGTTTCTGGTCTGGTGAGGGACATTCAGTGGTTTTAAGGAAAAAGAACACACATTATGTTAACAATTAACACAAGTGGCAAGGGAGAAATCTAAATGCACCTTGTAATCAATTCTTCTTTACCCTTCGAGCATACCGCATGCTAAGACATATCGTAACCTAATGACTGAAGTCAGGATGGCCGAGCGGTTTAAGGCGCTGCGTTTAGGTTGCAGTCTCCCATGGAGGAGTGGGTTCAAATCCCACTTCTAACAAAAAGCCTTTCTCATTTGCCTGGACTGCACTATCAGAGTTATCTTTTTAACTCAACTCTGGTGATTTTGGGGTAAGTAAGGCAATTGAAATGTAGGACCACTTGAATGCTGTATTTACAGAGCTCTCAGTCAACCAGGTGGTTGTCACACATATGTGCATTCTCAGAGCATAGACATCACTGGCACTGCTGTTTGAGGTCAGGAAGGCCGAGCGGTCGAAGGCGCTGCGTTAAGATCGCAGTCTCCTCTGGAGCTGTGGATTCGAATCCCACTTCTGACAATTGTTCTTGCATTAATTTGGAAAAAGAAAATCAGTTTCTGGTCATCTCTGCTAACAACAATTGTGAGAGATGTTCAGGAATAAGAACACACATGCTGGAGACACTTCACACCAGTGACATGGAAGTAATGCAAGCACAGCTCTGTATTTAGCAGAAAAACTGCCAACTTTTGATTGTCGCTATGAGGAAATGTTTGGCATAATTCTAATTAATAGTCAATTGTTCATTACTCTATTAGCATACTGCTTGCGAAGGCATCTTGTAACCTCCTAACAGAAATCAGGATGGCCGAGCGGTCTAAGGCGCTGCGTTAAGGTCGCAGTCTCCTCTGGAGGCGTGGGTTCGAATCCCACTTC
>CAEFZX010002463.1:0-52875 GCA_903066825.1 Alfaro cultratus | reverse complement strand
GCACAGGGACACAGAAATTAGAAATAAATACACAGAAAAACTTGAAACTAAGCACAGGAAAAACACAGAACCTGACACCCTCAACCAAAGCTGTAGACTAATGCACAAAGCTGCACACCAAACGCGTTACGCGCGTCAAAAATGCGTCCGACGCGTCACGTTCGATGTGTGTGCACTTTGAATGAATAGCTTGACATTTTGCTCTACATCTAGTGTTTCACTCACCTGGTTTACATTCAAAGTCTATGTGGAGGCTCGTCAAGGGCACGTCAGCTCTAGCAGTTGTTTTCCGTTTGATGGTCTTCATGCTTTCAAAGCGCCAAACGGCCCTAGACGCCGCCACATAAACTGTGAATGTAAACCAAACGCGCCTGACGTTCAAAACGCTTTTGGTGTGAACGCACCATAACTTTACCCAATTTCTCAATTTAAGTGACTCCATTTCTTTCATTCTTTTATTTCCTTTTTCTTTTATTGAAAAAGTCCCTTTCAGATTGTAGTCAAGTAATGAATGAATAATCCTGGCTTTTCACATCATACCGAGTTGATCCGACATGATTAAGGGCCATGGGTGCGTTCAGATCACACACCTGGGATCAGGAAACCAAAGAGGTGTGGCTTACAACTCGTAGCATCTGCATGATGCATGCAAGGGTAAATTCTCCACAGGACTGAGCTCTGTGTTGTGGTCCTTATGCAGGATCATCAGCATGTCATTGTCTGCATACGACTGCTGATCGATGCATCTTGACCATCAGACTGACACTGGAAAATCATGCAGTAGGCCTACTCTCTGCACACATGCTGACTCATAATGTTGTCTTTCATTGGCTTGTATCTCTTATCACACTTCAATCCTTTTCTGCTCCTTTCCAGACTCAGGCCACCTTCCAAAGTGAATTAATGCTATAATATTGGTGGATCGACTTCAACCCCGTTAAAACACAAACTGATCTTTAAACTAAATTATGGCCCTGAAATGGTCTTGCCACATTCTTTCCCACACCACAAACTGCAGATATAAACCTTACAAAGAAAATTTGTAAAGTTGAAATGTTCAAGAAAATGCTGTTTTCTGACAAGAATAAAATGAATCTGGACTTTTCTGCTGGCATGACATGAGATCCCACTGGAGCTTTGTTCTTTGGGATCCTGTGGAAGACACTTTATCAAAATCTGAGGAGATGAACACGTCAATGTCATGCTGTCCTTCTGATGCTTGACACCAGGCCTGGCAAGCCCTGTAAATAAGAGTATTTCTCCAAATTCAGCCTGCAATATTACCTAAAAATAAGATCATGCTTACAAAATTCACATTTAATTCACTAAGGAAAATATTTAACGCTTACAAGTCGGCGTCAGATGAATAAAGGCGATTAGAAAGTGAATTAATTTGTTGTTTATATCAACCACTGATGAGCATCATGTTCATTCAGCCACGCCCAGCACAACATCAAATGGAAAACAGATTCCACATTTTTACTTTCAGTTCTGATCTTTTCATTCCTGTATTTTTTTTTTGGTTTTCTTTCTGTTATTGGTAACACAGCTGTGTAGTTTTCCTTACTCAGACAAGCCAGCGGTTAACAAAATTGCAAAGCGTCACCGGCACATGAATGTCACAAATACAATTGTCTTTTTTTCTTCTTTTTTTTATCTGCACTCGAATGCGCGTGATGGCCATGGAAACGGCACGCAGTGGGTCAGATTTATCTCGCACGCAACCCTGTCTGTGTTTTGCCAGTGGGCCTCGGTGTGCTGCTGCTTTGTGTCCCGCGTTGCGCTTTGGCTGCCAACACCGGTAGAGGTAGAAGCAGTCGACTCCAGAGCCAGCAGAAGCCTGGGTCATTTTGGGGAAAGTGCAAAGCTTCTTGTGCAGAGCATCACCCAGCTGTTGTCCTCTGCAGCATTATCCTATAATCCTATAACAAGGTCTGTCACAATAACAAATGTTGATAAACCATCTCGGTAATTAATGTGATAATGTTCTTTTTTTTATTCAAGTAATAAATTGATAATGACTTAATGATGTAAGTTTGCCCTCTCAAAGATCTATAAACTTTGATTTTGTAACACTGGAACTGGTAGGTATCTTGAACACTCATTACAAAACAATAAATAAAAATAAATCAAATTAAGTCGAAATGCAAACCACTTTCAACCAGATCCATAAATAAAAGGGAATATGAAGTTTCTGTAAGCCAAATTACCCTTCAAAAGATACTAATCATCAGAATGGAAATTATCGAGCTCATTTTAATTTATCATGCGATTAGCTGCTTATGGCGACAGGCTTATCTGTACCGTAATATTGTTATCGCACGTTTGTGTCTGTGGACTGATTTCTTCTTCGTTTCAATACCAGAGAGAGTGATGCATGTGCTGCCAGCGCCTGTAACGACATTCACATAAAACATTTCATTGTTGCCAATAAAGCAGCCATTGTGTTAGGCGATATGCCCGGTGTTAAAGGTCGTAGCATGGAGAGGACTTTGTTAAAAGCCTCCCAAAAACCTAGTTTCCCAAGTCTCCTTTATCTCCATCATGCAAAGCTGCAACTCTTCAAACAAGACATGAATTTATTATATCTTGCTTTAATATTTATATATTTACCTCATTATTTGCTAAAAATATGCTGTTGTTTTTTGATTGCTTGTACAGCCACTTACTTAGCTATATTGTATTTTAAATGGGTCACAGAAGTATTTAAACAAAATTATTTTTGACCTGCAGGTTTCAGAAGCAGGCTATTAGAATTGTGAAATTGATTTATTTATGTAACACAGAAACATCCATCCATCCATCCATCCATCTTCCGCTTATCTGGGGTCGGGTTGTGGGGGGGAGGCATGATGTTCGTTATGGACAATCCGTGACGAGCACAGAAGTCCAACAACGGAACACCACTCAAGTTCAGATCGGGGGTCTGTTCCTCCCAACCACCCCCCTCCAGGTCTCACTGTCTTTGCCCACCTGAGGGTTGAAGTCCCCCAGCAGAACAAGGGAGTTCCCAGAAGGGGCACTCTCCTGTACCCCCTCTAAGGACTCCAAAAAGGGTGGGTAATCTGAACTCTTGTTCTGCGCGTAAGCACAAACAGTCAGAACCCTCCCCCCACTCGTAGCCGAAGGGAGGCTACCCTCTCGTTCAACAGGGTAAACCCCAACGTACAGGCACCAAGATGGGGGGCAACAAGTATGCCCACTCCTGCCCGGTGCCTCTCACCATGGGCAACTCCAGAGTGGAAGTGTGTCCAAATTCTCTCAAGGAGACTGGTTCCAGAACCAGAGCCATACGTTGAGGTGAGACCGACTATTTCTAGCCAGAACCTCTCAACCTCACACACTAGCTCCAGCTCCTTCCCCACCAGAGAGGAGACATTCCATGTCCCTCGGTCACCACCCACACTGCACCCGACCTCTTTGGCCCCTCCCGCAGGTGGTGAGCCCATTGGGAAGGGGGACCCATGTTGACACTTCGGGTTGAGCCTGGCCGGGCCACATGGGCAAAAGCCCGGCCACCAGGCGCTTGCCAGCATGCCCCACCTCCAGGCCTGGCTCCAGGGTGGGGCCCCAGTGAAGGAACACTGTTTCCAAAGGTCTTCTTTATCATAAGGTGTCTTTGGGCTGCGCTTTGTCTGGTTCCTCCCCTAGGACCTTGGTCATCCAAGGCAGTCTCATCCACTGCATCCAAGGCAGTGGATGACCCTGCCAGGGTCATCCAAGGCAGTGGTGTTCTGTTGTCTGAGAAGACATAAACACGACAACCCGACAGCATAGCTCCTAGAATCACTGAGACTCATACCACTCCACTACAATAAGGTGGCAGCCCACGGAGAGAACACAATTGTGTTTATTTAATTTCAAGACCAAAATTGCAATAGGTAGAGCCAAAAGTGTCTAGAAAGGCATGGAGAAGTGTTGAATTACCAAATAGTTTTTTTTATTTTTTGTCAAAAATATTTTACAAATAAGATTCCCCAGTAATCCATCAAAAAGAATCTGTGGCATTGACGACACGAAGACTCCCTCCGGTTGAGCTGTCAGTGAAGGGAAGAAAAAGACAGCATGTGAGCGAAAGAGTGACAGACTAGAAGCCTGTGCAAGAGCTTTAGCAATAAACAGCCTCTCTTTGTAACTCTTCCAGCTTTGCTGCTACTTTCTTACTCGATGGTTCTTATATTCTGCTTCAAAATCTTTTTTTGTTATTTCCAATCTTTCTGTTGTCCTTTCACAGACATACAGTAAAATATAGCATTTTTTTCAGCATGAGATGCTTTAACTCCTACCTAAAGTCCGCATGAGTCTGAATTGATTGTGCTACAAAAGATGCGGAGGATGCAGGCACTCTTGAGGATTACACAGGATATTGTTTTTTGTTTCTTTTATTCGTTCTTCATCTGCCATATTCTGACATTTAAGTCGTGTCTCAGTGTTGATACTTAAATTTCAGGGGGAGAAATTTCATTCTAGCAACTCTCAACCCCATGCTCATATCCCCTAGCCGACAGGATGTTTTTGAGACTCCCATTGACGCACTCAGATGTCTTCTTGTTTGTTCTGTTACAGTTTCTGTTTTTCTTTTTTGTAACTGGTTGAGCTTCCTTCCATCCTGATTTAAATAACGACAGGCATAAGCAAGAAAATTCAAACATTTCCTTCGCCTGAAACCTTTTTACATGACAGATATGTGAAGTGTTGAGCTGTGACGGAAATGGAGGCACAAAGACCAGAGGATTACAGCGTTGGGAAATGGGAACGAAGAGAAATCTCCAACCACTGCATGCATTTTTCACTTTGTGCCTTCCACAGATAGCTATTGTCCTGATTGCCTGAAGCCTTTAATGTTCATATCCAACATGACTTGCTGCTGGGGATGATTCTCTTTCACACTGTCACCGGCTGAATGACATAACAACCCCCACTTCCAGCGTTATCCCATTCCAGTTTCTGCTCAGTGTCTGCAATATAAAATCATACAGACCAAATAAAAAACAAACAAATAAAAGCCCAATTTAAAATATTTTATGCATTCTTGATTGTGTTGTTCCATTATTATGGAATGATGACAATATAATATAATACATCTTTAAACTCAAGTAATTTCTGAGACGTTTTGAGAAACGTTTCAGATTTTTCATGAACACAGCAGGAGTCTGGTTAATGCAGCTCTCTCTACAGAGGAACTAATTTGTGTTAGTGACCGATGGCCAGAAGTGGAAATCACTCACTTGTGCCACACTTCGGCACAAAGGAGGAGAAGCAGAACTGCAAGAAAGAACATCATACAAATCCGCCTTAAAGTTTGGAGTTTGTGTTCACACACAATCAGTTTCATTCAGAATATTTATTTGGCTTCCTGGCTATTTATTTATTTATGTATTTTCTGTGCTTCCTTCTACATTATGTTTTGTGCAAATGTATATAAATCCTTCATGTTAGTAAGCTAAACTTCTTATTGTTCTACTTTTTGTCAGGGGATGTTTTAAAATGTTTTATTCGTGTTTATTTTAAAAGCACAGAGGAAACCGGTTTCATTACAGAATGACGTGTGACTGACATCACTATGAGAACAAATTGTTTCAGTTTGCAGTATTCATCAGGACAATCAAAAGACAGTTGCAGTTTGTGACAGAAACATCCTATACAGTCACATTATCAAAAGGTTTGACTTTAGTTCACTAAGTGAAACACATTGTATGGATTATTTACACACATCCTGACGTTTTCAAGCCTTTGTTTCTTTTAAACATGACAGTTTAATGCCGATAAAACACAATGTGACCAATAAAGCATATTCTCCATCAAATCACATTCAAATTTATTGAATATGATGTTTACATTCGGTGAATTAGGATGAGGCTTGTTTTTCAGATTAAAAGTCCCTTTTGAAAATAACAACCGTTAAAAAGTACTTTTTTTATTAAGCCCACATTTCTGTATCAGGGATGTTTTTGTAAGCATATACAACACATACAAGAAATTTTAACACAATGGCGAGGTTCTAGTGAAAATCCTGACCGGCTAAACAGAGCCATTTTTACAACACAGACGACTGTCCCTCTGTTGTCCCTTCTCTCTTTATTTTTCCCAGATGGAAGTATCGCCCTTGAATTTTCTCAATCTTCTTTTATCATTTCTTCTCGCCTCGGAGCATCCTGACATTATGCTTCAGAGGGTTTGTCTCTGTGTAGTTCCTGGATAAATGAAAGAGAAATATACAGAGCATATTTGTGTGTTCTTAAAAAATGTTTTAGATGAACAAATGGAAACAGAGAATAAGGGCAAAGCTGTGCGTGTTCTGTAGCATGGCAACTGTTACACTGACAACCAAAGACACGGGAAGATGGGAGTTACGATTCAAGAAACCATTGCTCTCGTTAAAATTCCCGTTTATTTTACTCCGTCAGTCCCTCAAGATAGCAAACCTCGGAGTCTCCAGCTTCCAGCCCTGTGTGGGAGCTCCTGGTCGCTAAGCCTCTGCATCCCTCTGCTTGCTCCCGTCTTCCTACTTTTCAGCTATTTGACCTCCATGTTGTTCAGGGCGGCAGCTTTTCTCTTCTTTGCAACAACTCTAAAGTCAGGTCATGATCTGTCGCTCGCAGCACGGAGCTGCACCAGCCTGTCTACGCGCCACACAGACGGACAATTACAGGGTCACAGAGAGAGTTGGGGAACAAACAAAAAAACAAAAAGCCTCCAGCAAGACGTCATCAATCACACTTTGTGCTGATTTAAATACAAAATGCTCTGACCAAGTCTAATACATGCCCACGTGTAGCTCTGTTAAAACAGAGCAAAATGTGTCACTTACAGTCACACACACCGTATCTTCAGTAAGTCTCAAACTCAATTAAAGGTCAGGTAGCATAATTTTTGCTACTTTTCCTTTGGAATTGCATTAGCGCTGTAGTCTGACATCAATAAATCACACAATGGCCAACTAAAATGAAAGAACTAATCATTTTAATTCATGAAATGAAAATTCAAATGGTAATTTATACAGTGAAGAGGACAAAGTCTGGGAGCAGTAGCTTGAGACCTAACAGACTGGCACCCTCCCCATGAATTAAAAAGTTCTCCATTTAAAACTTAGTACTGACAGAGAACACAAAAAAGAAAAAAAGAAAAAATAAAATAAACAGGTAAAATAAACTTAAAATTCTTACCTGATAAACTTTATACTCACACAGGGATAAATTTGAAAGAAAATAAAAATGTTTTCCATGATTGTCATAAATGCTAAAACTCAGATATTCTCTGACATTGTAAACTCAGGAATTTATAAGAAAGAAAAAAAAGAGTGTGGCTCTTTTTTTTATTTCAAAATCATGTTTGGTATTGCATCCTGTGAATACCTTAAACTGGATCCAGAAATTGAGAGAGTGAGGCAAAATTCTGGGGTTTCAACACCAGAAAATATCCTTGTTTTTTCTTATGAATGTGTCAAAATATTCTTTTTTCTTTTCTTTTATATGCCAAGGCCAGAATACTACTTAGAAATGTGTTTGTTGGCAAAAAAATCAGTTTTACAGTGCTGCAGTTGTAGAGGGTGCAGTTGCCGTCCACATGTCGAAGTACAACAGGCTGTTTTTTATGACAGAAATGTACATATTTCTAACACCTGCTTTGAAAACTGATGGAAATATTCTCATAGTTTAATTTTGGGGGATGTAAAATGTAATAACCTTTAAGCACAGTCATTCTCAGCACAGTCATTAAGTGACTAAATTCTAACATTTTAACTGTATTTAACAGCTGTCAGTAACCATCTGGCTTGTACAGAGAGCTAAAGAATGTATTATTCATAATTAAATCTTTACAATATGTCATTTACTCTAACAAAATTATCCAAACTATAGGTGACTTTAGATGCTCTTGTTAAGTATAATGACAACAAGCTGTAGCTGCTTGTCTCAAACAAAAACATTGACCACCTGCTGTGCCAAGATACACGCTGCTGTTTGTCCTTTAGCTTTTCCTTTTGAAAAAGTAAAACAACAACAAAAAACCTGAAATAATCCTGAACATACTTCATTTTTGGAGGAATGTCAGACATAATTAAAGTTACCGAGTGTGACCATAGCCAGCGCTGCTCGTCGCTGCTTCTTTGTCACAACCATGGTTTCCCATTAATTATCCATTGATGTCTCCAAGGTTCTCTACAAGGAACAGTACAAGTCATTCATAATAGGATCATCCATACATTGTGCAATGGGCAAATGCCAGACCAAGAGCGTTGTTTCATTAGAAACCAGTCAGTCTGCTAACAGTGGGAAAACCGAGAATTTTACTTGAATGGAATGAAGGCTTGAAAATCACACATTCCTAAAAAACTAATGAAAATTTTTTTTTAAAAAAAGTCAATCTCATTGTTTGCTACGAGGCCAAACAGGAGAATGCCCCAAAATGTTCGGGGGCCTGTGAAACTGACACAGGTCCCCCAAAAGCAAGTCCGGAGTCGCTGGGAGCGGACCCCTCAAAGAGGACCGGACCGGATCGGACCGGGGATGACAACGGAGAAGGACCAGCTGCTGGACATCCGGTCGACGGAGGTGGAGGAGGCAGACACCTAGCAGGACCTCTGGTGGAGACGACGGGGACGCTGGAGTTGCAGCAGAAGACTCCGCCAAAGGCGCAGGACTCTGGCCCCGTGGCGAAGGTAAAAGGCCAAAAGGCCCTGATAGGTCGGCTGGAGGTCCAAGGATGTGCCGAAGAGCAGCCACCGGAGGCTCGGGGTGGCCCAGAGGGGCCGGAAACGGCGGCAGCATCTTAGGTTGCCGGAGGAATCTTATTCTGTTATATTATTAACTTAACATATTTAAATCAAAATAAGATATTTTCAATTATTTTCCAGTGTAAGATATTACTACATAAAATTGCCAACCATATGATGTATTCTACAATGACAACATTTTAAAAATTACATTATTTCATTAAGTATTTAATTAAGTAATTTAAGTGCATATTAAGTAAATATGTCAAAAATTCAGACTTATATCAGTTGGTTTATACCGAGGGTTAAAAAAACAACTTTTGCTCCATTCACATAAACTGCATGGTTTCATCTATTTTTACTCATCTGTCATGCTGGGCCATTAAGAACAGACTCATCTCAAGGTTGCTATGATTCAATTATCCACCCACTGTGAACTCAGACTTCAGCCTTGAGATGCACTGTGTGCTAATTGGATGCTAACAGCTAAGTAGCAGTTTCTCTCGAGGGATTGCCCAAGTCAAAACTCGTCTAAAGACTTTTCTTCTGTAATGTGGCCAGTCAATCTGACTTTGAAGGGCAACACGTGTGACATCATCTTAACGTAAAACAGAAATTAATGAGAGAGAGTTTCTGGTTTTGAAGCTCTCCCTGTGAAAACCTGTCAAATCAGCGGCAAAGAACACGGTGCGTTCAAGTCCCCGTTTGATTACATTCCAGCTTCTTTAGCTACACGAAGTGGATCATCTTTTAACATAAGTTCTTTTGTTTAATCACATTATTTTTGTCTTCTGTTATCTCGCTGTTATGTAGTTGCCTTACAGGAGTACAAGTTGGTTTACTTATTTTTGCGGTTCTGCTTCTGAATGGGAAAACAAAAGGCATTGATTGAGACCCTCTATTTGTCTTTAACACTCTCGCTATTTTCTGACTTCCCCTTTATTTTGAAAAAAAAAAAATTAGTTTAAGTTTCAGCAGACGTTCACGATGACTTGAGATTTTTTTTGGGGGGGGGATTTTTCCCACCTTTTCTTTTTTTTTTGGCAGTTGACCAAAAGAAAAGGAGACAAACATGCAGGTAAATAGCCCAGGTCCCAAATCAAACCCACAACAGCTGCAGGACAGATAGAAGCAGCATTCAACTTCTATGCACCACAAATCTGGAAAAAATAAACTGCAAAACAGCTGAAACACAGAGTTCCTTTGAATAAAGGCTAAAAATCCCACTTGCTTCGAGTTGCTTTCGACCCGTAATCACTGGAACATTGACCAAAGTATGTAAAGTTTATTATTTTCTCAATTGGTGACTGCATGATGTTTTTATGACTTTTCATGTTTGTTTTTATGATGTAAGGCTCTTTGAACTTTCTTGTTGCTGAAATGTGTTATACAAATAAGATTGATTGATTGATTGATTGATTGATTGATTGACCTATGATTCTCCTTCTCGACCCCTGAGCCAAGGCTTTTTAGTCAGAAGCAACCAATCAGAGCCAAGAGGAGGGTCTTAGCGTTGTCAATCAAGCCTGTGATCTCAGATTATTTTGTAATCTGCAACCCAGTATGGATGATGTATTCACCATTAGCTTTCACACTTTACACTGCAAAACTTGTTTGTAATTATATAAACTTCTGGCAAGGGAGACAAGACTAAGTTTAGATTTGAGTGATCATTTGATATAGAAGAAGCAAAATGAATTGTAAATCAAGAATAATTCATAAACATGGTCAGATGTTTAAGTTTAATGCCCAAATTGACCCTTAGTGAGGATTAAACTACTAATTTTTCAATCAACTCCATACATTTCCAGACCTACAGCTATAAGCAACTCACATTTATCGAGCTCTCCGTCCTTTGTATGTTTTTTCTGTGAATGGACGGACAGATGGATGGATGGAGTAAAATAAAAATTTTGACAATGGAACAAGAAAGAAAGTCTGGGACTACAAATATGCTCTCTTATTCCGTTTTCTTTTTCTACAGTTTCTAAATACCAAAATAAAATTCAAAAGTATTGTGCTTATAGTACAATATAGGAACCAATGGTAAGGATTAATAAATAATGACACTTTTAATACTTTTGCTTTCAACAGTAAAGACACACAAAACACACAATCTTTCTCTCTTTTCAGGCATGCAATCGTTTTAAGTGCCGTTAACAGATTTTGACAGGTAAACTTCAGAGCACCTTTCACCTTTAGAGTTAATTTCAATCCCCCATTGCCAAGCTGGGGCCCCTGCAGTGTGCGTTCCTCAAAGGCTTTTCTTCACGAGAGAGCTACATATTGCTTCTGATCAAGCATTTAGAGTAAATAGATAGACTTTGATTGCTACATGCCTCTTGAAGAAGTGTCATTTCTGTCTTTTGTTGTTGCTATGGAGAAGCAGCCAGCCTCCTGTGCAGTGGGAAGCATCTCTTCTCGTTCTGGTTTGGCAGAAAATGCCGTTCGGCTCTTTTTTTGTGAAAAGTTCAACCTTTGGAAGCACTTTTGCTGTGCTGAAAGTGCCGCCTTGATGGTTTGCTAGCTTGAAAGCAACAGCCTTTTGTTTACCAAGTAGGAGAGTTCATGTTCAGAAATGCAACGACTGTATCACATTCACAAAGCTATTTGGAAGCATATGCTTAAAAGAAAGAGAGCGAAAACAGCTAAACGCCTGCACTGGCTTTATTACAGGTGCATTAGATAACAAGAATAGAAAAAACTAAGACATACATGTCTACTGAGGAGCATGTTAGCTTATTGTACAGTATATTCTCTCAGTATTTGTTTATTTAAGTGTGTGTTAAGGAAGCCCGGGTTGCTTTAGTACTACAACTGAATCTTTGAATTGTTAGCTCCCGTATCTCTTATCTTACTCTAGATGGTACACAACAGATTGATAAGTTTGTCAGGTACAGTGATACCCCTGCCGCTAAAGCAGGTAACAGTGTGGTCAGGTGCCAAGTCCTGATGAAAAATGAAAGCACCTTATTCATAAAGCTTGCCAGCAGAAAGAACCTGAAGTGACTGTGCCGTCTCTGGACTTGATAAAACAAAGTAAGCCGGCACCAGAAGCAGATAACACGCCTCCCTAAATCACCACTGACTGTGGAAACTTCAATTTAGACGTCAGGGAGATTTGATTCTGTGCCTTGATACTCTTCCTACAGACTCTGGGATCTTGGTTTCTGATAATGCATAAATTACTTCCATCTAAAGGGGAAAAAAAGGGATTAAGAACAGAGCAAAAGTCAAATTCCTTCTTTGCTGGTAACAAGAATCTGTTGTTGTTTTAGGTTAAAGAGTGACTTTTATTGAGGAATGTGAGAGTTGTAGCGTCATGTCTTGGGTGTCCCTGTGGCTCCACAATCAGCTTTTTACCTACAGAGAATAATTGTATAATCACACACACTTCACACTGGATCTGTAGAGCTTTATAGAGGCGATACAATTGGAAAAGTTTCAAGCAATCTCTCTGTCTTTTTCCACTAAGGAACAGTTGTTTTTCTTATTATCGTCTAGTTGCTAGACTGCACTGAAGGCTGTTAACTTTCTCTCCTCGGGGCTCTCTGGCTGTCTGCTTCCTTTGCTGTCGACTGGCAGGACTTGTTTGTATTCTACCTGCCAATTTCTGCTCCATGCCTTTCTGCCTACCTGCCATCTGCCTACTTTTATTCTTCCCCTTGAAGAAAGATAATAAAAAAAAGAAGAAAGCAACAAACTCATCTCTCTTCACAGGCAGTAATGTAGCTTTTATTTGGTGTTATTGTTTGTTAATTTATGTACGTGTGGCTCACCTCCTGTACTGTCCCAATCCGTTTAATGCATGATGGAACAACTGCCTGGGGTAATTTGTCATTTTTTTTCTCTTAACGCCTTTCACAAGTACAATTGTCTTTAAAGAAATATTCACTTTAGCATATACCGATGTTTGTATGATTTGGTTTATTCTTTGCAGCCTTTTGTTCCAAACTTTGGCAACTTCTATTATGCTTTTCATTCATTACCTTTATTTATTTGGCCCTACGCTGAATTCATTCACACAGCTGGCAAATGCGACCCAAAACCGATTTTTTGTTTTTCTTCACAGCAGTATGAATGGCCCACTTCCGATCATTTCACCTAAAAAGCTACTTCCATATAGGATTCTAAATCGGACGTGTATCCGATTGTTTTCAGTGCATCTGCAGTCAGATTGATCATATCGAATTATGTCGAACTTTTAGATCATCGACGTGAGACTCGCATCGTATTTCTTCACCAGAAGAAGCCAGACCCGGAAAATCCAGATGAAAACAATGGCTTTTAACTATGAGAAATGTCTGTGTCACCAAAGCTCATCACATCACTTCACAGTCCCAACAACACATCCAAGTGCTCCACAAAATGACATTTCAGTTTGGTGTTCATTTTCTATTAGCTTCTTTTGTGCTGTTATGATGCTGTGACAATCCTGTTGGCTCCTAAATAATTTTGAATAATTGATCCATAGATGGTGGCCTCCCATAAACAGTACTGGTGTGTGACGTCTATGTTGTTCTTCTGAAGATGTGGGGTCACTTTGGGGTCATGAATCTTTCACACAGAAGTCTGTTTGTGGCCGTTATTCAGTATGATCAGCCACATAAGAGAGAAAAAAAAATTATCCGATTTGAGCCTCAAGACCTGATGTGTAAACGCAGACGTCCTTAAAAAGACATTTGTATCAGCCAATGTCATTAGGCAGAAAATGTTTTTTGATCGTTTGACTCAAATGTCCACACTGCAGTCCATGTCCCACCTGTAAAAATCAACTGATGAAAAGCAATATTAGCTTTCTTTCTGTGCTATCCAGCTGATTTAATTAAAATATACTCCTTCTCTTGTTGTGTAAGCTCATCATATTACCGTCTGTGAAAGCTGTATATAAAAAGAAACAAACTTTTACTTAACCTGAGATTAAATTAGTTCTTGGACTGTAACTTTGATTGTGTTTTGTCTTGAGTCAGGTATGGACTCGACCGACCGTCTCTGCCGCGTCATTTTTTTTAATGACCTTTTTGCTTCTTTTCATAGAATGATTTCTATAACTTCACATCAAGGCTTGTCTCATCTGACATAATCTGTTTCATAACGTAATAACGTCCAAGATGTTATGATTAAGCACATCTGTTCCACAAATGAACGAACTTGAGTCTCTGAGAAGGTTGAAAGGGCAACCAAACAGGAAAACGTTGCACAATGTGAACATGTCACAGAGGTTGATAACAAATACTCGTTACAGGTTAAAGGTCAGCAGTGGCTAAACAATTTCAAAGCTCAGGGGGACGATTTGAATGATCACAGATAGACGTGACATTTTTTTCCGTGAAATTCGCGGATTGCGTGAACGCGTCGGCGCGAATGAGGAAATCTGCTTTAATTAATGAGCCTGACCGCGAGCGGCGAAGCTCGGGAGGGAACGCTGCTTCTCCCTCTGAGGGAGCAGCCACAGCAAGTCATAAAATGTCATCTTAATTATGAATGAGTGCACACTCAACAGAAAATTACTTCGCAGTCACACACTCACTCACAGACAGACAGTGAATACGAACACAGACGGAACTGAGCGCAGCAGCGATGGCTGTCTGTCGTCAAACCAATGCAAGATGTGCCCGGCACACATAACGTTTCCTGGAGCTTAAAATGAAGTCCTGTTGTGAAATGTCTGTTGGATGCATTTGGCATACAGAATTAATTTGTGGTTAACCATTTGTGACAATTGTGGGGGTTTTTTCTCCCAAACTGTCTGAGTCTCTCATTAGCGCTGCAGCTTGGAGATTTAGTTTAAGCTGTTAAAGCCTTTCCAGTATTAGGGTCTCAGCCATGCATCAATGAACACTGAGTTGTTCTTACGCAGGAATAAAGTAAGTTTTGCTTTCAATAACACTACTGTACATGTCAATACTTTAGGTTTGATCTGCTAATGGTGAGCCGAATCGAAGAGTCCTTTTAAGGTTTCAGTCGCATGTTGAGGGGAATCCTCTGCACACCGGAAACGCCGGATGATGACGTCACGGTGGGCAGAAACTCTTGTAACTGGGTGAGTTAGATGCCACGCATGACCAGAGCACACCGTGTCTACAATCCTCAAAGGTCAGGCAGTCGGTCCAGGTCGGCAAAAGAACTGATCCAGAATCTGTGAAGCAGTAATCAGACTCCAGGGGTGAGAAGAAAATGTCAAATTCACAGTTCAAGCAGGGATCAGGAAGACATGACGGTCAGGTAGAAAACGGCTCAGATACACGATGAGGGGCTTGACAATGAAATCACTGGAAGGCTGTGAGATTATGATAAACAGGACACAAGGGGCATCAATCATTCTGTGAATTTCTTGTGTTTAGTCACCAATCCATTGATCCTGGTGTATCCCTGAGTTTATTTTTTGCTAGTTATTTTCCCTGTGTTCAGAGTCTAGATGTTCACGCTTGGTGCCTCTAATCGGTCCTACCTTGTGAATGCAGTTTTGTGGAATAAACATTAACCCTAACCTTTACAGATTCATGTTTTGACAAGAAATGCTCATATATTGCTGTTTAATCTTTCTGGAAAAGAGAGGGATTTGTTAGAGGTTAACGCCAAAAACCAAACTTCTTTTATAAATAAACATTAAACAAAACTGTAAATTTCCATTAATAAAAAGACTGGGTCACCCTACACTGTAGTAGCTAGTTTTGCACCGTTTGGCTGAAACAACAGTGTCTGACATCCATCTCAGGAAAGTTTGACCCACTCCTCACTTCAGGCTGTGAGATATTTCTAGCGTGCACGTCCCATTTTAAGCAAGGCCACTTTTTGCAGATGGTCTCACATTTTCCTCAATCACCCGCCGATCCACAGTAGAATTTCAAAATGGATTTTATTTTAAGACGTTTTACACGCCCTTACCAAATCTGTTTCTGCAGATGGCAAAAGTAGTAAAATGATCGTTTACCTCACTGCTAAATCAGAAGCAGGTTCAGTAATGTGCGATCTCTTAGGTAGCAAAATCCAGCCGGGCGAATGTTTAGCACTTATGTTTTCAAGATCATAATAAAACAGAAAAACATACAGATGAGTCTGGCAAAATGTGGATTTCTGAAACTGAAGTATTATAGAAACCCTGTCATGTAAAATGTTTATTTTTTTTGCTTTTAAAATATGCCCCCATATGAGTCGCTTTGTGCTTCATAACCATCTTCTCTCTGTGTCATAAACCAGTCTCTCATTTTCTGCAGAATTTCCCCAATGACTCACAAGAAAAGCTGTTTAGAGCCCTGTATCGACAGACAGTCCTCTCAGTGATTATTACGTTTGCACAGTGGTGTGTTAAAATCAATGTAGTTAGAAATTACTGATGGTGGAATCCCTAAATAAGAAAACTTTAAGGTACCATTCACAGATCAGAGCACACCGTGTCTGCAAAATCCTCAAAAAAAAAAAAAGGAAAATTGAAGCTTGAATGTGAAACTCATCATCTGGCCATGGCAGCACATTGATAGACCTGCATACCCCTCAAAACCAAACCTGTCACCTGCGTTAGACGAATGTATGGGAAAAAAAGGAACAATCTCCTGCCCTCTCTGTCTCTGCTGATTTAAAAAGCGTGACATCCCGCCCTGGCGTTCTTTTCTCCGCTGACCGATATTTTCCTTGCAGCTGCTGTCTCTTATCTGGCTATCATCTTTTCTGCGCTGCCTGTTTGTGATGGATATGAGCTCAGAGGTGGTCAGTGGTCTTAGGGAGAGTACATGAGACAAACACGCCAAAGACATAGATCAACACATGAGCTCAACAGCAGAGCAATCATAGAAAACATGATTGTGAGAAAATAGCAATTCCCTTTATGGGTTTTCTCTTTGAGTAAAACGTCCAGCTGATAGATGAGGAACAGCAAGGTCAGTGAAGGGCACACACACACACACACACACACACACGCTCAGAGCAGCTGAAGAGAAAAACAGCTGTAATACCTTCTAGCACAAAGCATGTGGCATTTTATCACACTTGCCTTTTGGATAGGGCTGCACAGAAGAATGACACAAATGATTTGTATTTGTGTGGATCGCTGAATTCACTATGCAAAGTAATGTCTGATTATAAACTAAGCAGGAGTTAAAAAGATCATTCAAATAAGGTTAAAAATGGTTAAATGGCCTTAATAAACAATTGGATTAATCAAGCTAAGGAGCCCGACTGACTTACTGCTCTGAAAATGTAATCATGTCCTCTACTATTATTTTTTCGTTTGTGTTTTTAGGAGGTATCTGTGTTAGTTGGTGGCTCTGATGCTCACTACTATGTCTACTCTGCTGGATCTACTGTCTAACATAAAACCAGTCAGTTATATAAAATGATTCAATGTTTTTTCAATAAGGTAATTTAAAACGGCATATGAAACTGATATTACGTCCCAGACAAGCATTCATCAAATACAAACTTCTTAAATCATTGTAATATAAGACTGATCATGCTCTGTACATATCACAAATAAATTGCTAAGAGAAAAGTCAGATAAAAAAAACACGCCATCAGTTATAAGGCGACATTGAAAGTGGTATTTTCTGTAAACGTTGTGGCTCCCAGCAGTAGTTGTGTCTATGCTTGTTTAATGACGGTGAGTCAAGACACTTACCCAAGCTATTTGGTGATACTATTATTTTTTAACATTGTAGCTCTGATTGCTAAATAGAAAAACTTGTTCTGTCTCGACACATGAAATACCACAGCATAAATGGACGTGGTATTTGGTACTGCTTGTTGCAATAGCTCTAGATTTGTTATAACACATGTCTGCTTTACTGCAAATACTTTAGAAAAATTCTGCAGTCAATGAATTTATGAACCAATGTCAAAGACGAAGAAGGGCAACTAGAAATGAAGAGCTCTAATTTGATTTAATTCCTTTATCATCATGTAGAAAGCATGATTACTGGAAACCAAGGTCCAGAAGATTGGAATACTGAAGAAGAAAATGCAAGGATACACGAAACAGATTTGTATTACTTTTCACCAGGGAAAAGGTGCAGGAACATATTGCAATGTCTTATCCTCCCATCTCGTTATAAACAGACGTAAGCTGCAGACAAGCTATTCTGAGGGTGAGAGTTGGGAAGGCTGCTGTCAGACTGTTTATTATCTTGTAACATATGTTGCTGTATTTGAAAATGCTTCCTATAAGGTTCTAAACTCGAAAAAAATTAAACAAATTCTGTGGAAAATCAAGACCTGTCACATATATAGGATAGAAACACTGTGCTGTGATAAAAGTGCCTCCCAGCAGAGTTCCTCTATTTTTCCTTTTTACATCAATAATTCCAACATAGATGATAACTTGAGTTAATAAAAAGATACATTTTAAACTTTGATTTCAATAGATTTAGGACAAAAACATTATTCATGCCAAACCTTTTTTTTTTTTTTTTTTAAAAAAAAGGATCTTAATTTCATAAGCAACACCTGATAAAAGTTTGAATCTTTAGAGCAAGCTTAACAAAGCCTGTCTGCTAGCATGAAGTAATTTGGGTTATCTCCAATGTCAGACTGTACACACTGTCTATGAGTGCCTCCAAGATGTCAACATTAACTAACATTAGCTAACATTAGCTTAATTATTGGAACTCGCTTCCTAGCTCAGCCACACTAAGTCTTTGATCAGTACTGCTATATGTTCAGTGAATTGTGAGTTTCTTAACACATCCAAAAAAAGTCTACTGCAACCAGGCTTAGCGTGAGATTGAGTTTTCATGATACACTAACCAATGAGCTGAAAGACAAGTGAGTGTTTCTTGATAAAACCTACAAAATGCAAGTTGATACACAACAGGATGTGTGTAAGGTTTAGTCAGTCTTTTTTGCTAATTGGATTTCATGTGTTGCCTTATGATGTTCACTATAATATCTTACTTGTACTCATCTTCATCACTTATCCAGAATTGGGTCATGAGGGGCAGCAGTCTCACCAACTCCTCAGGGAGAAGTCAACGTTCTCAGGCAAGCTGAGAGACATAGTCCCTTCAGCCGTGTCCTGGGCCGTCTCTTGTCCCTTGTCCCTTGGGCCGACATGTTTGAAAGGCCATCCAGAGGGTGTCCGGAAAAGATGCCCAAGCAACTCCTATCAATATGGAGTAGTAGTGGCCGGCCCTATGTCTAAGGGAGTGACCAACTATCATTTCATCTGCTTGTGTCAGGTATCTAGTTCTTTTGGTCATAATCTATATTTTATGACCATAGGTAGGGTTAGAAATGTAGACCAACCAGTAAATTGAGAGTCTTACCTTTCAGCTCTGCTCTGTCTTACCCACATCGCTCCATGCTCCTCTCACAAGAACAACAAAATACTTGAACAAAACATATTTTTCTGATGGAGAACCATGGACTTGGACTTGGAGGAGCTGATCTCCATCCCAGGAACTTCACACTCAGCTGCAAACCACTCCAGTGGATACTGTAAGGTCCTGGCCAGAGGGAACCATGTCATCCACAAAAAGCAGAGACGAAATCTGCTGATCTCCAAACCAACGCTCCTCCGCAATTGGCTGCATCTAGAAGTCCTGTCCATAGTAGATATGAACAGGACCTGTGACTACAAGCAACCTTGTTCAAGTCCAACATCCACCGGCTGGAGATGTGATTAGTGGTAACAATCCAAGCCAAACACTTGCTCCACTTGTGCAAAGGTCAGATGGTCCTTAATGAAGGATCCCAGACTCCAGACTCTTGGAACACCCCCGTGCCCCCACAGGGGCCCATGAAGGACACAGTCAAAAGCTTACTATAATATCATTAGACGAACCGTTTCCAGGCTTTGAAGATCTGAATTGATCTGTAACGGTATGTGAAGATAACGTTCACAGCTTTTTTGTTATATTTCTCTCTATATTTTTGCTGGAGATATGTAGTTCTCCCACTGGGATAAGAAACGGGGCTTTTTAACTCTCCTGGCTGCATGATGCCATCTCTTCCAATATTTGGTGTGCAGTCAGTTTGAAGTTGCATGCAGTTGTTCAGCTGCCTAATGAGATCAGCATGGAAAGATGCTCTCTATGACCTGATGAATTTTAAAGGGTAGCTCGGTCTAACTCCACCCTTGGCAAATGTCACATAATTACATATGCAACAAAGTCTCTTGTTTACATCTTGACAAAAAAAAAGCAAACACATTTATTCCAATATTTTCACAACCACGTATAACACACACATCCATTCTCTCATTATGAAAGCTCCTTCCATATTCATCCTCCTCACCTCTTTAAGAGAACTATCTGCATGTGACAGAAATGGCTGAAGGTGATGTTTCGCAAGGAAACACACTTGCACACTTCTTCGTTCCTTCTCTCATTGCCATGTCTTTGTGATAACTCTGTATGACACCATGGGAATTGCACCAGCAGCTCTCTGATGTTGCACACACCATGTCCCATCTAAATGAGCCAAGAGGGAGCAAAAAATATCTCAGCCAACTGTCATCCCGTGAAAAACAACATTAACACACCTTCGAGCACACACGAAAGAGGCCAGCGTGTTAGTAACTCTTCATAGGAGTGTGTGCAGGATGGGTGACTAAGAATTGTTGCTAAATTCAGATTTGTAGCTTTGTTCATGTCATCGTTGTTTGTTTATCACATCAATACATCGTCACTATGTTTCTTAAGATAAACAGTGCGTCTATCAGTCTGTGGTAAATTGCGTTCTCCAGACGAACCCTTGGCACTCACTGAGGCAATGTTTCGAAAACGTATTGAGTTAAAATCAGTTGCTTAATGTATATGGGAACACCTTTAGTAAAATGACAGGATAAAAACAAAAAATAAAAAAAAAGATTTGTTGTTTCACCAAAATACACCAAAATAGTTTAAAATAAATTCCTGGTATCTAAATATATTAACTATTTAGGTAAATTCTTTTGTTTATCCAGCATTGGTTCAATGGGACAATAAATCTTGGAGGGAGGAAAATCCACAATCCCTCTTAATAGAGACTCTCAAGCTAATTCCTGAGTTTGTATCAAGCCCAATGGGAATGTATGTTCTCTGTCTGGGTTTGGTCCGAGTGACGTTCTGGTGCAAAGCAACATAAATGAGTACATTTGAACTCTTCTCCATTGATGGCACTCTTTGCCCTATTTCTAAAGCCAGCTCATACCATCCAATACAGGAAATTCACCAGTTACTTAGATCCAGGATCTGTTTCTTGTGGTTGATTCATAACTCAACACCATTGATGTCTGTCAGAATGTAGAAAGAAGGTCAAATCAAGAGATTCTATTACTTCCCCATTACCTCTCAATCTCTGGTTTATCGTGACAAACTGAAGCAAAATGCAAGTGCAGTCCTGTTCCTTTTAGATGCATCCCTGCTCCAACACACCTGAATCGAATACCCTAGCTATCTCTTCAGCACTTCATCAGATTTTGCAGATGCCTAATAAATCATAAATTTGAGTCAAGTGGGTTGGATCGTAGATGAATTTAAAAGTTACAGGATCTTCGGGATCCGGAGTTGGAGACCAAACTGGAGCAAGGTCTGCATTATGGCAAATGAGCCATTCAATCCAAGCATTTCCCTTTCCAATCTAATATCCCTTGTGATGAAGACACTAAGATTCTTTAACTTGTCTACATTTGGAAAATGCAGACCCTCACCCTGGAGAGAGAGCAATCCCTCTTTTGTCTCTTCAGAGCCAAGGCCTTAAGAAGACTAAAAGGAAATGACTCTCATCCCAGCTCATTCACACTCGGCTGTGAACAATCCCAACGCACCTTGAGGGCAATGACAGGAATATGCCAACAAAACAGATTGTATGTTTAAAGCAAAGATGAAAGCCAGAGGTTGCCAAACCAGACACCCTCCTTTCAGGGCGATATTTTTGAGATCTTGTCCACTAACAGCATTAACAGGAATAGTGACGAGACGCAGCCCTGATTTCAGTCGCACCCACACTAGGAACAAGTTTGACTTTGTAACAGGAACGTAAACTCCAGCTTTGGTTGCACAAGGACTGACAGCACCTCAAGCACTGCATGCTCCTGATATCTATATTGAAACCAAAGCCATTATGTTCTCTGTGTTTGTAAATATCAGACTTTTTTAAGAAGATCCATTCCTGCTGCACCTCCAAAACATCCAAAACTCATGTAAATAAAATCCCTCCCAAAATTCCCTGGCTGCACGTCTGATTAATTTTCATCTCTCTGTACACCCCAGGATTATAACTGTGATTATATCGCCAGACAACTTTCAAATTGTACTGTGGTTTCTTAACTGAATTAGATGGTTGTTTTTCTTGTTTACCATCTGCTTGTGTTCAGATTACTGCTATCATAAGGGTATTAAGTGTCTCCGCACCAGGAGCACTGAGTAGAGGTCTTAGTACAGGTAGTGCAAAACTCACAAGAATAAAAGTACAAGGAGGTACACATGCATCTTTGACAGCTAATACAGTCAATCCCTGTAGCACTGAGGGTTTGAGACAGTTTTGTATTGCAAGGCTGTCCAATGCAATCCAAGACTTCTTTACATCTGCCTGTGGCTCACACACACACACACACACACACACACACACACACACACACACACACACACACACACACACACACACACACACAAGCATTGAAGGGTGATTACAGCCACTGACAGGATGCAAGCAAAGCCCTTTTTTCTTCCTTCATTTCTCTCTCTTTTTCCCTTTGCTTCCATTTGGCCGACACCATCACCCTGAGGTGCTGAGGGTCGGTGACAGGAGCCCCCGAGCGCCGAAAGCTTGTCCGACACTGACAACTGACTGTTGACAGCGTGTCCCGAGGGCAGAGCCACACTCAGATACACAACTAACACCAGTATCATTTCCTTCTTCACTTCACTGTCACTGCTTTTACTTTCCCCCCTGCCCTCCTCTACTTTTTCTTTTCCTTTCTTAACTTCCTCCCTGTTTTGTTTCAGGTTTAAAATGCTGACCCAGGAAGGTTTTCCAGAGGTTGCCGTTCCAGGCTTCCAGTCGGCCTTCAGTTCTGATCTCTGAGCCCGGAGCTAGCCGTCTGAACCGAGGAGCTGAACTATTCTGACTGCTGCAGAGGCCCCAGAGGTTTAATAAGACACACATTGCTGCCTTGGTTTATTGATGTGTTGAAGTTTTGCTTGAAGATACGAAAGGTCTCATGAGAAAATATATGAGTTCCTGAAGAACATAAACAGTCCAGACGGCCTCCTTAAATAATATTATGAGACAGATCAAAATATAAGTTAGTGTAGCACAATGTTTAAGGAGCATAAATCCTGGCATGGAGAAATGTTGAGCAGCATTTTCCAGTAGGGCTGACTGTAAATTAAATAATTGCTTTAAATATTAATAACCAAGACCTTTCGAGGCTTTGCATTACAAAAATGCTAATGCAGACGTTTCTGCTTTATTAATGACGCAACTTTGCATAGTATTTAAACTTCCCCTCCAACTTTGAATTTTAGAAGGTATTAAGAAAAGATGAGTCATTTTTATACCCAAACTGGACCAAACGGGTTTGTGTACATTGGGGTGCTGCTACGAAAAGATCCCATTCATATAGTTCAACTGTGGAAAAATATTTTCAACAAACTTCCACTGCGTTTTGTCTTTGATACCTTGATCTCTGCAAGTTAAAATTTCAGGCAGTCGAACAGATTTGTCAGACACCAACATGACAGCGACATCCAACACGTTACCTTTCTGATCCACGCCTGTCTGTTTGAATCCAGACATAAACACACCGACTCCCTGCAGGACTGATCAATTCGCCCCTTGTTGTGGGACATCTTGTGCCGACCATGAGTCAGTCGATGCTTGCCAATGTGACGCCGCTGCCACAGTTCTCTCCTCACTTCACGTATTCCCGTGATATTCTGGAGTAGCAAGTGTACAATAATGAACTTTTTGATGAACGTGTCATTTTTGTGATCATACAGAATTGATTCCAAGCCATAAATTTCAACAACCCCAGTATAAATGGCAGTGAAATATGCCTAACAGAGGAGAGTTGAGAAATAGACTGAATCTTTTCATCTCTCGTCGTTTTTCATGGTTGAGAATGGAGATTTTTCTCCTCCTGAGATCTAATCCCACCTCCTCCAAGGTAACTCCTCCCTAATCTCTTAACTTCAATCCATCTTCTAAACATCTAAGTGCTGCTGCTTCATCCAAATTAAATGTTATTTACTACAAACCCAACTTCCTTTTCAAGTAATTGGGAGTTTCATTATAGCTTGAGGGATAATTACAGGTGTGAGGGAATTTCATAAATATAATTATAAGCACAGTAATCTTTCTCATGCCAGCTAGTTGTGGTCCGACAGCTCGGAGTTCTGGGAAACGATACTGTTCCTATTTTTTATTTAAGCCCGGTGCCATTTCAGCTGAGGGTGGCGTTGTTAAGAGAATCCGATCTGATGTCAAGACAAAGCCTGTTTCCGCTGATCTGGTCTTCATTCCTGAGTAGCTGCTCATATTTGATTTTTTCCGCATGAGTGTTAAAATCTATTCTTGGATGTGGCTCCGATCTGATACCGATTCAAACTGACAGCAACAAGGGGAAAGACTCGCGCACAGCAGAGCAATGACAAAGCACATCACCTGTCCTGGTGCACACAACTCTTTCAGTCTTCACACAAATGCCATCCAAGTGGATCAAATTCCTATTTATTATTTCTCGTGGCGTCTTGCCTCATTCGAGCTGCTAAAGTGAGAGCAGGCCTTTATCACCTGGCTATTCTGATCCGAGCTTCTTTTTTTTTTATGGTTGCACTTTAGCTAATCAAAAAGTAACAACCTGCTAAATGAAGTGAGTAGGGGCTTTATTGTTGAATAAACAGTTTCTGTTTATTTATTGTTTTAGTAGCATTCTTCTGCAGACCCCTCTTTTCACCCCTGATCACAGAACGTATAACTGATTCAACAATCTGTTCGGATCAGCGGTGGCTCTCTTTAAAATAAGGCTTAACCGTATTAATTTCAATTAATAAATTATGTATACTTTTTTATGTGTTTAAATGTTAATTTTAACATTTAAGCCGGGACCTTTGTATTTATATTTAGTTTCTTGTACGGCCTTAAACCTGACACACAAGCAACATCCGCAAACCAGCAACGGGCGACAAAGCTGCTTCTCTGGGGCCACAGGTTGTTAATTTCTGCTTCAAAACAACAATCTGATGGGAAGCTGCAAAAGACTATTGCTGTTTGAATGTTGTGCCATAAGGAATCATCCATCGTCGAAGCTGTTCAGGCCTAAAATAGAGTCTCAGTGCTAAACATGTTGCTAATGTCACCGTCCACACTTCTGAAGTGGTTATTTTTTCAAAGAAGCTACATGACTGATCAGGGGTTCCTTCACATTAAAGCTGAAGAGGCATAATAACACTTTACACCAATCTGATGATTGAATAACCTAAATAACAGGCTGGTGTTATAAGTCGCAGTATTAGAAAAGGACTAATGGCAAAATGTTCTTGAGTTTAATTGAGAAGTATCAGTCGCTAAGGATCTCTGCCAAGTGCTGAAAAGACTCTTAAGTATTTCATAAAATCAACACTCCAAAAATAGGAGGATATCATCCACCTTGCTAAGCAGGTTTTCTCTATCTTTTTTTTTTTTTTCTTCTCTTGATATTACATAGCTGGTTGTTCAGACCACAGGTTGAAAACTGTAGGCAATTTAAGTCCCACGCTTGTGGGTGATGAACCCCTTAAGTGCTTTCGGTCTGCCAGCGCAGCGCAGTGCAGTGCTGCAGAGGTCTGAGCCAACAGAAGCGGTTAGCTGAGCCTTTATTTAGGAAAAGGGATTTGTTCTCCTCGTTCTAAGTGTCTGGCAGAAAAACAGCCAAAATAAGTCACTAATTCTTCCTTCATCTTCGTCGTCTTCTTCTGTTTAGAATAACTCAGAGAGCCAGCTCGGCAGGCTTCTGTCTTTATTCTAAGGTCAAACCCACATTCTAACTCGGTTAAAGGTGGAGAAGCTGGTGAGATGGAGGTTCAGAGTTTATGTTATGGAGAATCTGTAATAAAACCTAAAACGTCTCTTGGTTCAGACAAACCTTCACACATTTATTCTTATACAAACACAAGGAACAGGATATTCCTCACATGGCATGAAATCCATTTTTCACAAAAATTGAATTTATTTTTGATAACTTGCATTTGTTGTCACAGTGTAAGCAGTACGTACTTAAACTTACACTGTAAGTTTAGGAACTTAGGGGATCTGAAGAAAAAGCCTTTGATAAAGAGTCTGGACTCTTCGGTTCAATATTTGGAAGTATAGTTTGATCACTTTTCATATGTTTTTGAAAAGTTTGTTTAACATATGTATTGTACAGTTATATTCATAAATGATAGTGAAATGACAGTGATAAACTGTTCATTATTTGTCTGATAGTAGATTGACATTGAACTGAAAATGAGTGAATGTTGACCAAGGAGTTGCTGTAAATTTATCCAGACCCATCGTTTAATCCAACGAGATCACACACATTTCTTAACAATCGTTGCCTATTTAAATTTCTCGACTTATGCTTCAACTTTAACATCAACACTTGGAAATGTTGGTCCGCTATTATGCCCCAGTCCACCTCCAAAGGTAAATGGTAACATTAAATCTCTATAATCAAAGAAGTTTAATGGCTATCCATTTTTTGTCACAACAAAAGCTGCTTTTTTCCTCCATTTGAGTCGGCCACATAAGGTGTTGCATGTAGACCAGACAAAGTGCTGCGAACAAGCAGAGTGTCAACCCCAGCAGTTCATTTTAATCTGAGTCCTTCCCACCTTTCTGCTCCTCTGTGCTTCCACTGTAAGCTTTCTCTGAACCGACGATCACAGTCTTCCACCGAAAAACATCTTTCCAATTTGCGACTGGTGTCAGACGTTTTCCCTTTTTTTTTTTTTTTTTTGTGTCACTTAGATATCTCCAACTGCTCTGATTTCCACTGGATATCTTTTGCAGCCTTTACGAGCAATTTGAATGTTAAAAATGTTTTTCTTGTTTCTTGGACCAGCATCCTCGGGGGAATACATGCAGGACTGCATTTTTATCTTTTTTTTTTTTTGCACACACCCAATCACTTTCTCCTTAGTGTTGCTGTCATTTTAACTCCGTCTTGCTCTACTGATCACTAAGCTGCAGAGGCTGAAAAGCTTGGCTCAAGGGCAGGTCAATAGAAGCTATTGAGTGGACTGGCAGTACGTTTACTCCACCCACTCGCATTTTCCCTGGATAGCTCGGGAAATCCAATTTCCAAGACGGCCACAAGCCCAGGAAGAGAGTGAAGTGTATATTTATGGACGCTTTAATGTTGGATCATTCAATCAGTAATCTGGAAATCCAAGATGGATGTCGCCATGGCTGTTTCTGGGGCAACAGTGATTGTGGCTTTTTCACGGTGACTTGTTATTTCCAAGTTCAGCCCATACAATGACTAAACCATCGGTTAGCCAAGCTGAACATGCAGACATCAACGGACATCTTTTCAGTTCTCAATTGTAGCTGTAGTTACACATTTAAAATAAAGGTGTATGAACAAAAACTTTGCTGTGTGGTTCCAGGCGGGGATGTATCGTCAAAAAGGAACAAACTCACATCTTCCTCACAGCATTAAAGTTTCTTTTATTTATTTTTTTTAATTGAACAAAACAGGATTCATGGTTTCGTCTGTTGCTTTCCTGTGATAGAGGCTGTGTCTGCAGGCGACCCCGACCATCAGGAGAGTCCTCCAATCAGCCCACAGAGAGGTCAGACATCACCAATGAAACTCGTTGGAGCTAAAGATCCTTGAGCCACATAATGATAAATAACTTTTTGCCAATGCTCTATTTCAAAGTAACTCCTGGGGACATGGAAATCAGTGGAGGTGATAATAAAGTGTAAACTATTTATATTGAAATGTGTATTTCAGAGCCACATCTGTGCATTGAGTCCTGTTTACTCTGGTACTCAAATGCAACAGTTTCTTCATTAGGATTCTGAGTCATAAATAAGGTACAACTCAGTGTGTCAGAGTTCAACAGCAACTTATTTCATATCAGTACTAAAGGAGGCTTACACTGTCAAACAACATCCCAAGCTTTGAGGCGCACTCTCAAAATCGAAGCTATAATAGTAGGAAGAAGAAAGCCAAAAGATGACTTAGCTTTGGTGATGAGCTCCTTTTACAGATTGGATGGACTTCTACCATCACCCTAATCTTTCGCTGCTTCCAGAGATAATAAGGAGGAGAAAAAGCAATTAAAAGACTACTCTAAACGTAGATTTACAAAGTGTATGAATCATTTTGGGCTTCACTGGTGTGTGGGACAATCTTCATCCTGAACACATCATCATGAGGGTGAACATAGTGGTGGTAGCGTCATGCTGTGGGGACATTATTCTTAATTAAGGACCAGAATGCTTGTGAGTTGTTGGAAACATAAGTCAAAAGAAAGAAAACCTTAAAGATCCTGAAAAAAACGACTCTAGACTGAGATGAAAATTTTGCTTCCAGAGGGACAACCCTAAATGTACAGAGAAATCTGCAATACAATGGTTTATAACAAAGCACGTTTTCATGTTAGAATGTCTTAGTCAAAGTTCTGACATCATATTAATATTAATCTCTTAATATCCAAAGCTGGGGCCAATTGCATGTATTCATTTCTTCCACTTCACAATTCTGCAA
Organism: Alfaro cultratus; assembly: GCA_903066825.1. NCBI lineage: Eukaryota > Metazoa > Chordata > Actinopteri > Cyprinodontiformes > Poeciliidae > Alfaro > Alfaro cultratus. The sequence goes on along the minus strand of CAEFZX010002463.1, from coordinate 24,508 downwards.
TACCTCATGTTGGACTATCTCAGAAAATAATCACAGATTACATTAAAGTTTGAGGTTGTGTTATGGATAAATGCGTTGAGGCGAATCGAATACTTTTGTAAGGTATTGAATGCGAAAGGCACTCCTCTTAAATCACATAAAAAGAAGGAGGTTTCTTTTGCCAAAGACCAAAATCCTTTGTGGTCTTTAATGTGAGGAGAAAGGATTTTACATAGACCAAGTGTAGGTGAAATAAGGTGGGAGGTGAGATTTGAAACAAAATGAAAACAAACACGTGTGGGCAATTATGCAGATTAGAAGCAGGCGTTCAAACATACAGCATCTAACATTCATGTGTAAAGCATTTATGACTATCATGGTCAGTGGAAAAATCTTTTTAGATAAACTAAAGTGGTGTTTTTCTGTTTCAGCCAGATGAACAACTGTGAGGTTCGTTTAATGTTTCTTTTTCTTATCCTGTGTATACCTGCTAAAAATCTATCAATTCTAATTCATTTTTGTTTAGTTTTATTATTCTCCGTTTCTTGACTCGCTGCTTTTGAAGCAGCCAATCAGACGTCAGAGTCCGAGTTTTAATGGTATAAGTTAACAGCTTAAATTAATTCACAACGTGCTTTAGGAGGGGAACATGAAATAATGGATTAAATCCTAAAATAATTGCATTTAGTTTTTAAAATAAGGTCAGCAAGTTTAATTGAAGCGCATATAATTTGTTCTATATTTGATCAGTTATTTCCGTGTTTATTTCCAGCATTAAAAAATTGAAATGACACATTTAAATCATTATTTAAAAAGTCATTTATTTATTGTAATTTGGCACTCTTCACTCTTTATCCTTATTGAGACGAAGCTGCAAATAAGTCTGTTTGGTTAGATCGGAGATTCTAGGCAAGCAGATTCATTAATACAGAAATAGATAAATTAATAAAAGAGCAGATCATTCAAAAATATAAAGTATAATCTACAAGCAAAATGGAGTAAACACACAAGAACAACATTGATCTTTGTATAACAAATCATAAATGTGTATTTTGACATTTCAGATGAGCTTTTTAGTTGCGTTTCTGTTTCTGATTTTATTCTTAAATATAAAATATCTTCTAAGATGGCAGATTACCCTGAAAACACAGATTGAGCAGTTTTTTTTATATCATCCCAGAATCTTTAAAAAAGAAAAAATAATGTAAAACAAGGAGCTCCTGTCTTATTGTTTATTTTTATCTGAGCCAAATATGAAGATAGAAGCCAGGAAAAAAAAAAGGCAGAGGAAAACATTTTGAAGTGTAACCTTGTTTGATTATACTGAAGTAAAAAAAAAATAAAATAAATGAAACGAACCAAAATGTCTGCTGAGAGTCAGACACAGCTGGACGAAAAAGAAGCTCTGCATGCTGCAGTCGGTTTGTTGTCATAATCTCACCAACCCCCACATCTCTTTCCAGCTCCTTGCTCGTTGCCTCCCTGTGCTTTGCTAGCTGGTCTTTATCTCGCCAGCACACCTGCAACTCATGTTTGCAGCGAGAGAAAGAGAGAAAAAACACATATGAAAGTTGTTGAAATTGTGGCAAAATCCCAAGATCTATGCTCTTTCATTCAACCTTTCTAGGTCCTCCTTGCCTGAGGGTGGGAGCAGCTAAAATATTTAGCATGTTCTTTTATTTGGTCTTTCCCTTGTTTAAAAAGTAAAAGACACTTCTACAAAACCACTGCAAAAACACACTGGATCTCTGAGCGTCAGAGTCAGCAGTTCTTTCAGAACAGATTTTAAAAATAAAGAAATAAACTGAATTGAATTCTGCTCCATAATTGTGGATTTTTAAAGTTTCCTCCTTAGGGTAGATTCTTCATAATATTACTGTAGTGGAAAGCTAACAATTTCCCAAATAAATAAATAAATTTATCCTTTCGGCACCTCCGTCCATGTGGTCGCCATGGACGGAGGCAACCACGTGGCATTTTAATTAATTAATTCAGAGCTTTTTACGCAGCTCTATACTGTATGTGTGTGTTTGTGTTTTCACTCCTTTGTAATCAAGGCATATGAAGTAAGAATATGTTCTACTTACATACATTAAAAGATTATCTGAGTGTTTGATGTAGTTTCATAGTTTCTTCTAGACTCCGGGGGTCTGACTGGGGAATAAGAAATGATTAGCATTTATGGTACTGACTAATATTAGGGAAGATCCCGGGACCTTGCAGTCCAACCTCACAAAGACAGATATTCAAACTGGTGAGTGTGAGTTTTCAGACTGACCGGAAACATTACCGAGACGTCCACCGTGATTAGCACTTGTGGAAATGTCAACGTTGTTTTCTAGTGCCGATAATGAACAAAGCTGTGTGAGGACAGACATACAGAGCAGGGGAAGGTGAGGGAACTGAAGAAAAAAAAAAAAAAAAGACAGAAAAGCAGGGGAAAAAAAAGAAAAAGCAAAGACCGAAAAATTTGTAGCGGAGAATTACTAATCAGCAAGATGAAATGCTGATTGAAATGCAGAAGAAGCTGGTGACAAAGTGAACGGGAAAAGATAACGATAGCAAGGAAAAGATTAAACTAGAGCCAGAAAGAAAGGCTGTAAACACAAGAAAGGATGAAGGACTTTGCTATTTAGATCGCCTCCAAATGAACACGAATCAACATGTTTTTGAGACTATTTAAGGTCGGCTAGTCCTCATATTTATTTAGCCCAGACAAATGACTCCCATGGTTCCTTTCCAGATTTAACCTAAAAAACATATCAAGGCTTTTAACCACATTTCCATTTTAATATCCAAGTTATATAGATGAACGCCATTATTAGAATTTCTGGTTGTTTCACAAAACTTTGCTTTGGCTTTCCATTTGTCCTGCAAATGTCTGGTTTAGTTCATCCAATAGTCATTCTTACAATGTTATACTTTTATTCACTCAAACAATTTCAATTCTTTCTTTCACTAATGTATTCACAATACATAAGCCATTAACCTGTGCTTTTAACTGGGTCTTTAAAAATGAACCACTGAATAATTCAAGTTCCTTGACTACTAAAAATCCTCGAGGCCAATGATCAGCTTCCAGACTTTGTTACAGTAACTTAACACGCCGGAAGATTATTTGTGTTGCACAACAACGCTTTCGTGTCAGCAGACACTCACAATGTTGACGAGTGTATGCCAGACGCTATGTTTTGGCTAGGGCGGGAAATAGAAGAAGTGAGCAGAAAATGACAGACAGTCAAAAGTGTGGAAACATTTTAAACTAGACCGAAAAGACAACACTGCACGGTGCCTGGGGTGCAAAAACAGAGCTGGCTTCCCACAGCAGCACCTCCTCCATGTTGCAGTGGTCATCCGTAGTTGCAGGACTGTTTATGCTTTGCAAAATGTGTTTACCTGACATTGTCATGTTGCACATGAACAAGGAGGTATGTTTTGGCTAACGTTGCCTGTGCTGACTAATCATAATGGCTTCCTGGCACCTGGGTAATTTGTAGGTGTATGTAAGCTGTCAAAAAACAAAAACAACTATGCAGCACTTAGTTGGGTTAGTCACAGATAGTAGAGCTGAATCAATCTGTCACACAGAAGTGAAACTGAAATGAAGGTTTGACATGCCCTGATTGCATTATACACAAAAATTCAAAAAAATAAATGAAATGCATCAGTATTCTTTTTTTGTGTATTTTTAACGCAGATAAAATAACCTTAACTGGCTTTGCAGAACCTGAGTGTTTTTTTTGGGTTTTTTCTTGTCAGATTGCTCAATTAATCCTCAAAATAATCAATAGAGTACTCAGTTACTAAAACTAAAACTGTGGCCGGTTATTTTACTGCTGCTCTGCCCGGCACCTTCGTCTCCCTCCTCTCTTCTCCGTCTCTTCCTCTTCTATCTGATCTGATCTTTGCTCTGCTCATTTCCAGCCACCATTTTAATGTCTTTTCTTTCACTCCTTCGGTTTTTGGTGCGATCGGCAAGATGCAATCTGCAGGTTTGCGCGTCGGCTGGCTTTCTGTTCAGCTCGTGCCATTACAAGAGAGAATATTGGTGGATGTGTTTTTTTTTTATCCCGTTTTTCTTGCAGACTTGGGCTTCTGGAACAACACAGCAATCATTACTTCTTGTACTGAATTGGTTCTGTCATGCATCATGTTGACAAGTAGGTCTTTGTTATGCAGTTTATTGAGTTTTGCTACCAGCATGCAGAAAATCCTTGCTTTCACCACAGTGGTGTCTCTTCAAAGCAGGAACTGTTTGCTAAATTACAATGACAGAGACAGCGAAGAAAAACCAAGAAAAAAAACCATGCAGATCAAAATAAAAATCTGCCATTCCTCTGTAGAAAATGCATCCTCATTTTTTTTTTTACAGAACACAAAACGCAACTTGTCTTTTCTCAGACTTGAAAGACTTCACTGATATTGAAAATAATTAACTCTGAGTCTGTAACCTTTAGGTTGCGATGCTGATCCTAAATTCTGAGTCAGCATTTTTTTTTTTTTTCTCCAAAATCCTTACAGGTTGAACTCACAGCTAAAAGGGATAAATCCTTAGATTTTAGGGCTAGGCTGAGACAGCAGTATTGCAGAGTTGTTTTTTTCCCGTTCTTTTGTGATTAAATATTAATGTGCGACTTTTCAGATGACAGCATGAACAGGTTTTGCTGATGGCAAACAAGACGACATACAGCTTCCTTTTTTTTTTCTATGAATGAATTCAGAGTTAAAACCTTTTCCGTGGCTTGTGTATTAGCCATGTGATTTCTAAAACAAGAAGAAGAAAAAATAAATAAAATGAGAATACTTATGGTGTGATTCAGACATTTTTTAGCTGTAGTCTACTGTTTATTTGACCTTAATTTAGCTTAATATGCAAAGACCAAATCTTTATTCATAATGGTAATGTCAGGTTCCGTGTTTTCTGTGTATTTATTTCAAGTTTTCTGTGTCTCTGTGCTCTCCGTGTTGTCCTGTCCGCCCCTTGATTACTCCCAGGTGTGTCTCGTTTCCCTGATTGCCTCCCCGTGTATTTAGTCCCTCAGTTGTCTTTTGTTTGTTGTTGGGTCCTTGTCTGATGTTACCAGTCAGTTGCTTATGTCCATTCATTTACCCTGCGCTACCTGTGCTGAGCCTTGTTTCCGCTCTGCAGTGCTGCCACAGTTTTGGACTTTTTCCTCGGTTTTTTGTTATTAAGTCATCTGCATTCATCTTACCTGGGTCTCCTGGCGTTCTCCCTCACGTCCTCACCACCACACCTTATGACAGGTAAGGTGATCTAAGGAGCGCTGTGCTGTTTTTTCTTCCTGCTCCATTAAGAGTTGTTTTGTTCTGCTGTTCTTAAAGAAGCCCAAGGATGCTAAATAGCACATAATGAGAAGAAGAGGGACAAGTGAGAAGCCCTGGGCAATTCTATTTATTTATTTATTTTTTTTGCACAATCCCTTCATATCCCCAAAAATAGTTTGCTTATTTTAGACTGCCCCCAATACCAGAAGGGTGGCTGCAGGTGTGAGGGACACAGTTGTAGACTTGCCCGTTCCTGAATAAAGTCACACCATGTAATCAAGTAAGGAACAGAAAAAAAAACAAACATGCTACAGGCATTTCAAATGTCATGCTCACGTAAAAGAAGTACATGCAAGTCACAGTGATTGTGTAGAGTGTGTTCATTGGGCTGCAGGGGGGGCGCGTGTGTGTGTGCAAATTTGTCACCTGGAAGTGCAGAGTTGTGACATAGTGGGAAGGGCAGAAAGCCTGCAACAAGAGCAGCAAAAGGACAGGTAGCTTTGTCTCCTGAAGGCAGCCGCAACATCAGGCCATAAACACGGCGCAAAGGAAGGTCTGCTGCCACGGATGTAGCAGCTCTCACAGAGGAAGAGAGAGAGACACAGGGCAACAAACTCCCAAACCAAGCAGTGCTATGTTAATCTGAAATGTTTCTATGAGTGCAGGTGTGCCTAATGTGCATTAAAACTGGAGTTATAGCTGAGGAAATGGAAATCTCATTGGATTCCAGATATTTATCATGCTGCAGTGAAGGAACTTTTATCAGCGCATACGAAGCTTCTGCATGGTGTACCATGAAGCCAAACATTTGCTGATTTACTCTTTGCATGTTTCAGGTTGCAGTTTGAGGATCCCCACTTCTTTCTGGCCCCATTACCTGAGACTCGCCTGATTCTGGATCTCCTCTGTATCCCTTCTCTTCCGTGGTCGTCCACCTCAAGTCGTTCTGTCTGCCTGTTCTCAAACGCACAGGAAAAGGAGATAAGAACTGCACTCCATCCATCCGCTCCAGTACTTGCCTCCAAAAATTCTGCTCCTCCCTTCTACCAAGACCCTAAAACGGAAATATCAGAACAAACATCCTTCCAGCTTCTCTTCTGCATCATCGTCCTCAGGGCTAAACAGGTTACCTTTCCCTCTGCAGATCGCGTTGCTGATCCTGGTGAGAACCGGACTCGTCTTTTTACTCTTTCTTACTTTTGTAAATGTTTAATACTTTACACATCCTTTTTCCTGGAACGGGTCAGGAGAATACCTGACATCATGTCAAGTACCAGGTGTGTAGGTGTAGGATAAAACGCATCTTAAAATATGGGGAATCTGATCTCACTCTTGGTGTTACGCAAACATCTGTATGGCCATTCAAACACGATAAAGACAATGTTCAACAAAATCTTCTACTCTTAGCTTGAGTTCGAGTAAATTCAGTTATGCTCACAAAGCCACAATAATACTAAGACAGCCCCGCAGAGTTGTTCTAATCCATCTACAGTTTGCTCAACGTCACTGTGTGTGCTGTGATGTCAAGAACTGAAGCATTAGGAATACATTCCTTCAGCCAGCGGGTTATAGGGAGGCCTTTCTGTGTATTTGACTTGCTTCCTGCACATGCCCTCTAATCCTGCTAAGATTTTCTTTCTGAGATGTTTGAATGCCAGTAGAACACCTGAGGAGCTTTCTCATCTTTTCTTCAAGGTGTTATCTTAAATATCCGGGTCTTTTGCTGACCTGCATTAGAAAAGCTGCTTTGATGATGGTTGCCAGTCCCGTGATACGAAGGGGAGGACGGGCCAGAGAAAAATGTTTACACAGGTGGCAAATTTACATTTTTCCATTCTAAAGGTTCTATGAGGTGTGTGATATTTGTTCTAAATGTCAATTTTCCAACATTAATTTAAAACATCCTAGCTTCATTAGACACATTAAGGTTTATGAAGACAGAGGAAACCCCCGCTGACCCTTGACCCTGTGGTTTATGCAGCTCTATGAAACATCAGAGGTCGACTTGTTGTCTTAAATGGTATTTATGTCTGTGTCGAGTTCGAGCCACACACTCTCAAACCAAACCTCGGTTTTCACACTTTGTATTTAGATGTAGTTAAATGGCCCAATTGAAGGTGCTGTCAGTTTAAAGTTACAGCCTGCTGAGATGATCTTTTTATGTCTGGACCTAAATATATAGCTGGCTGGCTGTAGAGCAGCTGCGTGTCTTGGCAGATTTTCTTCGAGGGTAAGACAAAGGAATGAGTGAGCAGCATGTGTGGGTGCACATGCATGTGTATGTGGGGGTATTTAAGGACATGACACACAGCAGGCTTGTCTCTCTCCCTCCCGCCACAGCTGATGCCTGATACTCTGTCATTTCACCTCTCTTACAGTTTCACCCTCTTGACATTTCAGACTAATCCAGTTCGGCAGACTGATCACTGCTGCCCTGCAGAAACTTCATCAGTCTTTAAAGAACCGACGGATTTCTCTCATTGAACTCCAACATTTGGCTAGCTAAGCTCAAACATCATAACAAAGCTGCACCTGTCTCGGTCCAATCACCTCTTGACACCTGACTTGGCCCATGCAGCACGAAGAAAATGTGTGTGCCACTAGGGGCTGATGACAGTCAGCTTTCAGAGGCCTGACTGACCACCATGGAGACAACACACCAAATAAAAATAGCATTCAGGCCACAATCTGAAAAACAAGAAAATGGGAAAACAATGACGTTTCCCAGACGTTGTAGAACTAGACCAAGTGAAACCGGCTATAGCAGACACAGATTTTTTTATTTTTTGAAGATATTACATTATGTAAAAGCAGGCAGGTGGCAATGAAAGGGACACGTTTTGGCCAAATGTTAACAATGAGACAGTTATTTACACAGCCATGTTTTCTAAACCTCCCTCAACAGATGATTGGTAGTGTAGAGTTGCACATGTTAGCAATGCTAAGTCCCATCAAAGTTCAAGTTTATAACATTTACTTACTGTTTAATTCAACCTTACGCTGCTTTTGCTTGATTCTATAACATAAGACATGGTATTTGGTATTTATGGTTTGGTTACAGTTAATACATTTTCAAATGTAGTATGTAGCCTGCTAAAAAGTAATTAACATAGTTGGCACAATTGTACCAGCTGTAGTAACCAATAATTTCTTGACAGTCTTGTAAAAGAGATACTCATTAAATAAAGGTTGAACATGTGAATGGACAATGACAAATTATACAATGTAAATATTAGCAAATAATAATCATTTGGATGTTTTAATACCCAGTTTCATAATAATTTGCCTAAAATGTATTGAAGTTTTTGGGCCAATGCCATACTAGCATTTTGCAAGTAACACAACATTGCAAGAATAGAAATTAATTTCTCAAATATGAGCCAGTTTTTGCCAGAATTTGTGTTGCAGAAACAGAAATATCCTTTGTTGCTCTGCTGAAAAGGCTAATAAACGGCAGGTAGATCCAGGCTGGTGCACCAGCAGCAAGTTAAAGGTAAAGCAAACATATTCACACAAAGGCAAAAAATATGAGACAGAAATGCAAGAAAAAAAAAACTAGACTGTACAGTAAAGCTACATTTTCAACAGAAGAAACTTTTCATAATACTTAACAGTTAAGAATAGTAAAAGATGTGCAGATTTAGCAAAAAAAAAAATATCCCCCCGCCCCCAGGTTATTTAAAAGAAATTTAAAAACTTGCAGTAGATATTAGGGACTCGTTTGTTGGGAGCAGTGATGATACAAGCTGCTGGCTGGAAGGATTTGTGATAACACTCCTTTGTGAAACTAGTCTGTCACTGAAGGAGTTATGTACGCCAGACAGGCTACAGGAACATCACAGCTTTCTTTCTTCTTTTGATGTGAAATCTAAATGCAGGATTTCACTACTGATTTATTAATAATTTTTTACATTTGCTAGTCATTTCACTCTGGTCGTCTTATGGCTTTATATGTTTGCTTACTGACCAGTCAGACAAAGCCTCTTCAAATTTCTGCTGAGAGGTTATCATAGTGGCTCATAAACTTCCTTACTTTATTAATAAGTGATTATCTTATTGGCTTTATTCTTAATTTGTTCTGAATGGTCAAAATTACTTCACTTTTGACAGGCGTCACTCTGTTAACCATCATGTTACATTATTGACTGTTTTTAATCATTGCTTTGCTACACTGCATGAAAACTTTTAGGCAATTCTCGTGTGTGTGTGTGTGTGTGTGTGTGTGTGTGTGTGTGTGTGTGTGTGTGTGTGTGTGTGTGTGTGTGTGTGTGTGTGGCGTGGGTGTGTGTGGCGTGGGTGTGTGTGGCGTGGGTGCGTGTGTGTGTGCTAGTGACTCAGCGTTCTTTGTAAATGTTCCTTTTGCCAAGATTGCTCACTTCCTTCCCATTCTCCAGTCAATATAGATCTATCAGTATTGTGTGTGTGTGTGTGTGTGTGTGTGTGTGTCCATGTAAATATATTAGTACTCCTTCCACACATTATATATAGAGAGCAGTTCAGCAGTTTTCAAAGAATTATTGATTATTTTGTGTTTAGATTGCTTTAGAGTTATCCTCCCTGACAATAAATATTTGTGTTCATTGCCATTTTGTTTGCTTACAGAGTGTGAACGCACATCACTGGCGGTGCTCAGTCAACATTTACTGGCAGGATTGATGATCTTAATATAAAGATATACTTCATTCTTATCTTCTCTCTTTAACCCTTTAACTGTCATTGACTCGCATGTAAAATGTTTTTGGGGTGACGGTTAAAGCTGGAGTTTGTAGTTTTTATTAAAAAAAAAATGTTTCAAGTATTTCTCAAAATTGCTTCTATGTTGTGGACAGTATAGTATGAAACAGATAATCTGAAAAAACGGGCTCCTTTTCTCTTAGTGTTCCCAGAGCTAACGACAGAAATGCACAGCTCGGTCAAAAACAACCAATCAGAGCCAAGACAAGGGTCTCAGCTCAGTCAGTCATGCTCGTGTAAGTGCTGCTCACACTCTTCCCTTTGCTCTCCGCTGGTTCTCAATTGTGAATGCTCAGGCTAGTTAGCATGGCCACCGATAAGAGGTTTTCCTGGAATGGTAAGTTGTTTCTCTGCCATTAGCACATTTAGCGGCGTGTACACAAGTGTGATTGACAGTGCTAAGACCTTCCGCCTGAGTCTGATTTATTGTTTTTGATGGAAGTGGGGCAGCAGTAGCTTAGGGAGGAAGTGGAAGAGCTCGATCTTTTCAGGTTATCCGTCTCATATTATTCTGTCATGAAATAGTGACAGTTTCAACAAATATGTAAAAAAACTTGATTAAACATACCACAGCTTTAAGAGGTTAACTCTAGTTTGATAAAAGAAAATAAATCTGGTCGGATGCACTGCCATCGCTTTGTCTTTTTTTACGGCATAGCGACCATTTTAATGTCTCCACCATTTTGCTGCTGATACTTTTATTGGTCAGCTTATTTTTAACGGCCCACTGCACAACAAAAAAAAAACTATCGAAAAACATCTTAAATTTTTTCAAAACAGGTACACAAATTTGCCCATCTTTTTTTTTTTTTTTTTTTTTTTTTTTTTGTTTTTAAATCTTCCCAGCTGTCGCTAGGTGCTTGCTTTAGGGAAAACATTTTGCTATATAAAGCTGTTGGGTCTTTAACTATTTCAAGTTCCCTTTAGCGCCGATTTGGCACAGAATTAAACTTAAATTAACGCAGACAAAACAAACAGTTCAAATCTCGTAGCACGTGTAATTTAATGAATCACATTCATGGCTTGTCAAACAAGTCATTAGTGGCTGTTTTTGTACCATAGAATTATAGCTTTAAGCTTAAAACTGAGCTGCAGGCTGCACTTGGAGCAACGATTCCTAACAAGACAGAACAGTTCCCCCTCTGGGTTTTTGTGCATTGCTGTGCGTCTCAGTGTTGCTAACAAAATGTCTACCGTCATGCACAGATGCGAGTGAGTGTGCACTTTTTCTTTCTTTCTTTTTAAAGACACTCAGCAGTTGGGACACAAATCAAAATCTCAACCTGTAAAGCAATTTTAGTGTAATATTCAAAATGCATTAAGGTAAAGATTGGATTTTTATTAATTTTTTTTTTTTAAAAAGCAATCTGTCCAATTAGTTCAATTTTTCAGAATGTGAAAAGAACAAAAGGTGAAAAGAGCCCAAAGCGCGAGCTTTTATCATCAGAGGCACTTTAACGCTTTACATTATAGTCACTAAAACAAAGGTGCAGCTCAGAAATCTACTTTAGCAAGCTGACATTTCAAAACCACTTCAATATTTTTCAAAACTCAACATAGTGTCTGCCATCTATAGATGACAGTAACTCATATTTATCGGAACTGACACCAAAACCTTCAACAGACTCGAGAAAACACTGACAAAATACGAGACGGCCGACAATAAGCCGGGCATTCAATAATTCATCTTGTCAGCAATTTCCATGAAAGATGTGTGACAAAAAAAAAAAGTAAATCAGCATTCTGCAGTCGACATTGTGTTTCACTGATAGGAAAAAAAAAAGAAAAAGAATAGTTTGTAAAAGCTATATTGGAGCATTATGGATCCATAAAAACTAGATAGCTTGATCTGGAGCGAGCCCTGTATCTATTCCAATAACTCAAAACCCTTTTAGAGTCTCCCCTGAGATGACAGCTTCGGGCTGGCAGGTGGTGGTGGCACAGTGACAAACTTAATTTAACAACAGCTCTCTGGCGTCTACCCTAAATGGGTTTAGTTGTGGAGAAATCTCCATAACAATAACTGATGCTGAAATACAGTTGAGAATCTCATTTGGCCTGAAATGTGGCAATAACCAGAGAAAACATGAATTTCCTAGAATACTGTCACCGAGTCGACCAGCATGCAGACGGTGATGGGTTATGTTGCAGCAGGCTGATTTGAAACCAGTTGTTTGTCAACTATATTCATTGACCTGGTTTTCTGTAGGTCTGTGGTGTTTAGGTGGTCATCCATGATTCAAGACTGGATTAAAGCTGCTGTGTGTAACTTTTACACAAATATGTACAGTATATTTCTTTAAAACTGTCATCATGTCGTGACAGAATGGTGTGGGGAAAAAAAAGAAAAATCAAGGTCATTCACTTGCTGCGGCTGCAGGAGAATCGGATTGGTCGAAAACAACCAATCAGAGCCAGGATGAAGGTCTTAGTGCTGTCAATCACCATCTTATACGTGCTGCTAATTATTCTAATGGTGGAGAAACAGCTTACCGTTACAGGAAAACCGTTTGTCCTCCATTATCGGTCTCATGCTAGCTAGCCTTAGCATCCGTGGCAGACTGTGTTGTGGTGAACCAGCTGTGGGTTTGGGAGCATGAGAGTGATGGACAGCGCTAAAACCCTCCTCCTGGTGCTGATTGGTTGTCTCTGCAATCAGTAAAGGGAGAAGGAAGGAAGAGGAGCTCAGTTTTTTTCCCCCACAGATTATCTGTCTTATTATACTGTCAAGAAATGACAATTTTAAGTTTCACACAGCTGATTTAATGCACCTTCTTGGTGTCTCCAAGTGTTTTGTAAAAGTCAAGTCAAGGTTATTTGTAGTACTTGTTCAGCATTAAGGAAGCTGAAAGTGCTTTACATCATAAAAACTTAGTACAGTCACCAATTGTGCAACATGCAATCAACATTACATTTTGTCAAATGCCATCTTCAAAATCAGAAGGGCTGATCCAGTCAACCTTCCTCCTTTAAGCTCCTGACTCAGCGAAGTCACCGGCCTGCCTGAGCTGACCTGCATAGAGGCAAGCCAGCTTCACAGGTTCAGGGAGAGACATGCACATGATAGATGGCTTATGCGACCAGCCAGCTGCAAGAAGCGTTTGCTTTTTCCAGGGAGCCACTTTCTTATGAAGCTGAAAACACCTTGGTATTTCTTTAAACGGTCCTGAAACGGTTCAGTCTTCTGCAAGGGACAAATACCGACAAACTGGATTATAGGATCACCCCTGGCAAGCTCAGTAGCTACTACATTTTTGTTGAATTTTCATGAATGAAAATGTAAAAACCCACTTTTCTCTAAGAAAGTAAAGCTAAACAAACAAAACGACTATTAATTTTTTTTTTTGAAGGACTGGAAAGAAAAGACTACCTTTGTAAAAAAGCATAGAGACATACATGGTCACTCTCGCTCTCCTGATAACATTTCTTTCACTAGGGAACAGTAAATCATGACTGTGTCCTGTATATTTCTTCCTCCTTCTCCTAGATGTGCACGCAGGTTTGGCCTCTAAACAGCGCCATGGTTCAGTGTGTTTGTTAGTCGGCTGCATACTTGTGCAAGCAAATGTTTCCTGTGATTAAGATGAACAGGACAGTGTGCAGAACCGGCTGATGTGTATCTCCAGAGTAAACATTAATGTTGCAGTGATGCCAGCCTTCTCCTTAAAACAAACGGCTTAAAGAGCAAAGAAAACCAAATCTCTGTGTTCAAACTTTGTTGCCACAAAAGGTGCGACAAGATCTGCCCGAACACGATCTTGCGATATTAAAACTTGACCTTATGTCTTGTTGCAGTGACTGCTATCTCGTGAGTTCTGGCCAGTCGTGGTCATCATGGCTTTGGTTGATGAGGTTACAAGAGAAGACACTCCGACTAGTCGTAACTCATTTTGTTTGGGTTCCCCGTTGGAACGACAAACGGTGACAGAGTGAAGCACAAGACACAAACAATATGTAAGCCTTGCAAGTTGTTGAGATGCTGAATGAGGCAGGAAGCATCGCTATAGCAACCGATGGCGACGCGTCTATTGGGATAAGTTGAGCTACGTCACAGTCACAGCGCACTCCGTTAGTAGCAACTTGGTAATGGTAGCTGCTGTCCTGCTGACAATGCAGAGTGGAAGAACTGTTCTGCAGTCTGGAGACATAAAAATAAGTCAGAAAAGAAAGTTTGTTGAGAGAATTTAAAACCTTGTGAACTCAATATCATGTCTCGTCTTTTGAGTTTTAAGTATTGTTACGCCTCTAGTTTTGTTATTGTCATGGTCTTGGCAATTTTCTGCAAGAAAAAGGTTTTATTATTTTTAAAATCTTTATTTACAGAGATGGTTAAAAAAATACATTTAAATTAAAAGAAGGCTATTTTCTCAATTTGTTTTCGAAAACAATTTCGGGTAAAGTTTTTAGGCTGTCACAGGAACTTTGCCTTAATAACACGCAGTGATTCATTGTATAAGAAATCGTCTCTGGAAACATGATGCAAGACGCTAAAGCTGGCAGAGAATGGGCTTTTTTAACTGCACCCTTGCTCATAGTTTCCAGCTAAATGATCTTCAGCTCTTTATTTTTTTTCCCGGCACTCTTATTTCGCGGAGCTCCTGTGTTGTCAGCAGCAATGTCTGATTGACAGAAGAGATAATGGTTGTGCTCTAAGGAGGCGTTCTGAGCTGCACCTCTTATGAATTCTCAATTGACAGCCATAAACCTTTACCCTCCTCCAGTTTCCAGTCTCTGCCTCCTTCCCCTACTGTCTTGTTCTTTATTTCAATCAACTTTTCCTCAGCTAATTTAAAACTTTGTCATTTATAATGAAGCTCTGGGTAAAATTAGTGAGTAAGCTGATAAGCTAAGCATGCAAATTAATAGGGAAAAACGGTAGAAGTCTCAGACTTTCAACAGATAACTGTGTCAACTTGCTTTTTCTGAGCAAAGCTAAAAACGTTTACCTGAATGAGAACGCCAAAATGAACTGAATAAATGCAATTGCCTGTTAGAGCTTATGTATGATCTGACAGCCTCGGTAATCCTGTTTACTGGACTCTAAAGACATGATGCGTCACAGGTTTTTGCCTCGTACAAAGCCACAACCTCACCAAGAGAAGCAATCTGCAGGAGGTAACGGCAAGGAAAGACCATTGGATCTTGAGTTGTCATCTTTCAGGGACATAAACTGATCACCTCTTTAGTCCCAAAGAGTTCCTGTGACGTCTTCGGCCCTCATCAGCCATCAAGTATGTCATTGTGTCTGACAACTCTCCGTTCGCTACATCAGACTCGTCGTTAACCTCGTTTAACAGCTGCTCGCTTCCTCAATCAAACCCTTATCTGTTCCTCTGCTCTCCGTCTTTTTTAATACTCCTGACATGTAGTTTCCCCTCTTTGGCTCCTTGGCCTTCCTTCTGTCCTCTTGGTTTTTCACCTGCCCTTCTGCTCATCCATCATTTTGGGACCATTTTCTGTCTGCAATCCCAAATATGTTCCTCCATTTCATCTGCATGTTTGGCATGTCTCTTCAAAATCCTTTTTCTCAACACCCTGAGCTTATACCTTTAGGGGGTTTTCATGAGAACTATGTGATAAATTTCTCATGAAGCTGCTGGACTGGAAGGGTGAGACAGGACTTTCAAATCGCTAATCCACTCTGTTTGTATTTACTTGTTTTATGGTGTAGTAGTTCTAACATGATTTGGAAACACAAACTACTTTGAAAGCGCGTAAAACAGTATTTTCCGCACGGCAGTTTTTTCTCTGTGTGCTTTATTAAAAGCTTTTGGCCAGATTTAAAATGTTTCAGAACATCAAATAAATTTTCAATTTTAGCAGAATATCGACAAGGTTTTGCACACACTTATAGTAGAAACACAGCTACAGAGACAAATTAGAGACCAATACAACTAACATGGAGAAGGCATGGGGAAAACAAGCAAACTCCATGCAGAAAGACCCGAGGTTGAGATTCAAACCCAGGACTTTCTTGCTACCAACAGAAACCCTGTGCAGTTTTCATTCATTAAGTGAAAATGCTACCAAAACCAACCTGGCTCTGTCTGAAAACGTATGAGTGCTTTTTTTAAATCCCTTAAATAGAACCTGCCTGACATTCTGGTCAGATTTGACAACAGATGAGAATCAGAGTGACTCTGTCTGGAACTCCAGCAAACCAAAGCGAGAGCCATTATCCACAAATGGAGAAAACATGGAACGCTGATGAACCTTCCCAGGAGAGGCCGGCCAACTAAATTTACTTTAAGATCACATAGATGACTGAGGTCAAATAAAATAACTCGTAAAAAAATATTTGAAGCGCTGAGAATCTCTATTTCTTCAGCCAACAACAAAAGAAAAGATCACAATGAAGCATTGCAGCTGTTTCACATTTCTATAGCTGAAACTTCTTCTCAACTATAACAACGCAAATTAATGTCATAATGTGATTGTATTACTTAAGTGTGCGTTGATACTGCGTTAATCGTCATACTGTAAGATTCTCATGATGGTCGTACATTCTGGGGGTTTTGTTCATGTACTAAACTTGATCGCATCCTTTCCCCAGGAACAGGCACTCTTACATCATTTTGGGTCTGCTACCTACATGTTTGTGAATGACAAGTTTTAACTTCTAAACCACATCATAGTGCCTACTACTTGTGTTTTTGAAACTTTCCCTCTAAACTTGTCAGAGGCTTCTGCTCAGATTGCAAGAGCCTCCATCCTTTTTCACTTTGCTCGGTTGTCCAAAGCAATTGCATTGTCTGTTAAAAAATCTGGGCATTTTGCTGAAAAGCTACAGTCACCATGTCTGTTGTCCTCACCGGTGGCCTGATTACCAAGCCCTTTACCAGCACACGATTGTCAGCCCAGTCGAGCTTCCCCGGGATGAACTGTTATGATGTCCCCTGTTGAGTTATGCTAGGATTGTCTGCGGTACCCTGCCTGCTCTTGACATATCTTCGCGTTTCCGCGACGATGCCACCCTGTCTCCTTCTCCCTAACTATGCAGAATGCTAGCATTTCTTCTCTCTGTCTCATACATAAAGGACCTCAGACCCCGTTTTTCTCATTCTGAGTGTGTTTCTGTGCTCAGGAATTTCCCCATCTCAGGCTGCTATTCATCATCTTCTCCCATGACCTGGGTATCATTTCACCATAATGCAGTGCAGGAAGGTGGAACCTCTTGAGGATCTGGGAGCATCTTTCATGATTCCCTTCACCAGGATGCAAATATCACTAGGAGACACTGAAGTGCAATTGAAAGGAGTGCTCAGACCCGCCACGTTGCTTTTTTCCCCCCAAAATATTTCTTTCTCTTGTTTCCTTAAAAATGATTCTAGATTAATCATTTTTAAACCTTAACTTAAAAGTAAAATAAGGTGTCCTCTTTTTTTTGCTGATAAGTTTGATTCATTCACTTTGGATACTATTCCGATGTGTAGTTTTTATCACATAAAACAGATGTGTACATTTCCACCACAGGATTAAAAAGCAAAAATTGTATTTTCCTCTGGAAAATTTGGTTTCCAGCAGCAGAAACCCCCCCACAGCTTAGTAAAGACTTTATATAGAATACAAGTAAACACCTTTAATGGAGGAATTTGATTATAAACAGGAAAAAGGAAAGAGAAGATTTGAGATGGGCAACCTGGAGAGAACTCTTTTCAGTCTCTTTGTGCCTTCTGTGATGTCATCAGAGAGTTGAAATGTCTTTTTGGGAAGGTAGATTTGCTGTAAATTAAACCCTGACTTATAGCAAAATAGAAAAATACAATCGAGACATTTTGCTCTATTCATGAAAATGATATATAAAGTGACTCTTTTTATTTTGCAAACACTTCTGTGTAGTAGCTTTAGAAAAAGAACTAATTGGAGGCCCACCAATGATTTTGTTTCTCATTTTCATATAAAACATGTTTGAAGAAGTTGATCCAAACCAACCATAGGATGGATCCTATAGTTAAAACTTATTTACTTTTTGTTGGAGTATTCACATTCGTATGCAAGTTGTGATATCACAATTAGTGCTGCACAGGGTTTGTAAAGGAGTTGGACACTTTACATATAAAGTCAACATGTGCTTCATAAAGTTTTGTGGAGTCCTGTTAATTTGAGTCCCCTGTTATGTAGAATATAAATCACACCCTGCATTACTTTTCTAAGTGGGATGAGATTCATTCCACATTGACCAGATTGTCTAGTTCTCACTACGACAGATAAAGAAAGGCTGAGTCAACTTGTGGTCAGTGTGAGCGCACTCTGTTTCTCTTCGTCTTCTTCCCGCTTTGGTCACCTGACTTGGAGACCTGCCAGGCCAGCTGTTCTTCATTCACAAGTACCTCCAGAGAAGCCAACTCTGAGTGAAACTTCCCAGACTTTGTGTTGTTTTGCTTTGGCTGTAGTAGTTGTGCTTGAATGTTTTTGGCTTGCACAGAGTGTGACCCGTTCAGAGCGTTAATGTTTTCTTTTCGCTTAATAAACTGACATCGACGAGATGAGTCTCGCTGCTTGTCTCTTTTCTTGACTACATGATGATAAGTTCTGGTGTGATTAGATAAGTCAAGGACTAAGACACAGACTACCTAGATGCGGTTAATTTGGTTTTGATTTATCCAGAAAATCCGTGTTGCATGGCCTTGGGATACCTTGCAAAACAGTTGAATAAAATTGGAAAAAACAGACGTATAATTTTTGAATGAATAACTTGATTTGAAATGAAACTTTCTTACGATGCTTATATTGTGGATCCATGATTGCAACTTAAGAGAGTGAAAGCATTGTGAACATGAACACAAAATCATCTGGGGCAAAAATTTAAAATGCATGTGCCAACATATCAAATTAATTCATGCATAGTTTTATGTTCAACCCTTTCTTATTTTTTGCTTGATTTGATAGTTGTTGTTTTTTCCTGACCTAAATTTTGAAGGTCTCCCACATCAAAATGGAAAATGATTCAGTTTGATGATGATTTAATAAAAGGGGGCGGATCTTGAGCTAGAGCATACTTGAAATTCCCTCCTTGCAGATTCACCAGTGACGGCAGTAAATGTGTGACCGCCATAAACTAAGTTGTGTGAGTAACATGGGAAAGGAACATCTGGATGAACAGGAAATGTCAAAGAATCTGTAGGCTTTGATTTCCAGGCTGGGCATCGGGTTGTATCTGACCTCTTGCTGTTGCCAAAAATACTTTGTTCTTCCTTGAATAGGATTTTTTAAAATTTTCTTATTTACCTTTTTGATGTTATCCAATGGTTGACTTTAATCCACTGCCACACTGTTCTCTATGTTGCCATGTGTGCTGGTGTACTGAAAAAACGCCTTAGGTTAATCTAAATGCTCCAGTTTTGGTGAAACATTAAGTTGTGTCACATCTTTAAAGTTTGTTTACCATTCTATTGTTATCTTGAATAGAATGGCACATATGCACATGGATCAAGGGTGCTTAATTTGGTGTTTAAGGATGATATCATAATGCAGTCAGATTACATTCCCGTCAAGCATCTTTCAAGTGCATAAGTCTTTATCAGTCCACACAGGACACTTGCAGTGCTGTATGAGATTGAATAGTTCTGTTACTGGGTTCATATTGGTGCGATATTTCGAAATATATATATATAGAATGTGAGAGTTGCATTGTTAGTTTGAGGATTTGTAGCCATGACTCAATGTCCACACAAGTCTGGACATTTAGCAAGAAACTAGGAGGAAGTGGCTTTTCTTCCAATTGCATGACCAAGCAAGTGAATAGCCAAAACGTTATAGTGATTGTAAATCAATGAGTTCCATTAAAATCGATAGATCATCCATACGTTCAAACGTTTTGCATATTTCACCGCAGCGAGTTTTGTATAGCAGAAATGCTTACCTTGGCTCTAAACGCACATGACGGCGCAGTTAGAGGTGACTTCCAGAAGCGATCTGTGTTGTTGCTGCTTTTGCAGCTGCTTTCTTGTTTAGTTAAAAATATCCAAATTCTCGGGAAACGTTATATTTTTTCACCAAAGGCCTTCTGCTTACATTTTTGTGGTTCTCTTGTAGGTTTTTTTTCTGGATAAGTGGGTGTTGGGGGGTGGGGGGGACACCTTGGTGGAATCTCTGCTGCTTGTGAGATGACTGTGTTCCTTTTTAATGTGGCCTTATATGGATTTAAGAATGTGTTAAATAAAATGTGGCCAAAAGTGTCGACTACCTCGGCCCATGGAATGAGGAAAAATAGCTTGTAAAGCACACTGAAGCCAGCCAGAGTGTTCTCACAAACCACCCAGGAGGCGCGTTACAGCCACCTCTAAAAACGAAAACATCAACACCGACGAGGGTAGAAGGGATGAGAGGATTACTTTAAAAAAGCAACATGGCTTCAATATGAACTAAGTGTTTATTCATTTCATCATTTACAAATTGAAATCATAAATGGCTTTTATGAAGGAGGGGAACGGGAGGTAGTAGGGTGACATCACCAGGTGTCAAGTTTTGATGAATTACTTTGGTAAAGTGTTGCTTCAGATCAGCAGATATGGGCCGCCTTCGTAAACACAAGATTTTGCTGAAACTAGAACAGTTTTGTTCAACTAAACCAGGCCATGGTCGTCGTTGGCTTTTCTTTGAATGTTTCCACACCTGAAACATGGCAGTAACTTTAATCAGCCATTTTTGGCCCATGCAGACTCCAAAAGGCTTTGCAACAGGGTCCACCCTGTTGTTTCCCAGACTTACTGGTGGGAAACCTCTGAAAAGTTGAACCAGTATCCAACATGTCGCAGCAGCCTCTCGAATGCTTCGTCTCACCCAGAAGTACAATTTATACTGAGAAGAAACACTGCTAGACTCAGTTTATTAGTTGGGTTGTCGTGAAGGCAATTTCTTGCAATGGATTTTATTAGAGCACTGGATTAGAAGAGGGTGAATATGTATCTGTGCCACATTTTTAAGTTGTAAAACATCTTAAACCATGTTTTTTTTAATTTCTAGTAGAATGCTCTAAAACATAAGGTTGCAATATGACAAAATGTGGCAAAAGTGCAAATGAATACTACTCTAAAGTCTTGAAACACATTAATTTTGTGTTAAATCACCAGTTTGCTGTCTTGAGAATTTCCCTTTGGGATTATTAAAAGTATATTCATTCATTCTTTGAGAAGTTTATCTATATAGAAAGTGAGATATGGTGAAAGGATTATACTTTGAAACTCCATATCAATTTGTATAAACTCTTATTACTTTGTAGCATCTACATGTTTATCCCCCAATTGGTTATCAAGGATATGAAATCGGTATAACACAGCCACGCAGATATTTCACAAAGTCATTATGGGAATATTAAAAAGGTACATATTATTAAACTACATGTAATAAATTAGGAGAGTTGTGACGGACACCTTAATTTAAAGAGAGCTTTTCTTACTTTGAAAATGTACAATTGTCCCCTTGCTAGCAAGGCCGCCTTTTAATTTCCATCATGGCTTACAGATTATGAACACGTAAAACTGTTTCTGAAATTACAACATAGCATAAGAACAATAAAATTGGATATTTTACACTTTGACAAAGTTCCATGCTGTCACTACCTGGTTGAGCTTCCTTCCTTTTGCATGAATTACTGCATCAATGCAGTGTGGCACTGCGTAGGTGTAAAGGAAGCACAAATTGCTTTTGTTCCTTTTAACAGGTCATAGATTTTCTATAAGGGTCAGGGGAGTGTCCTGGCCAATCAAGAACAGGAACACAATGGCCATTTAAAAAGATTTTGGTATATTGGGCAGTTTGTGCAGGTGCCAAGTCCAGCTAGAAAAGAAAATCAGCGTCTCCGTACAGCTTGTCCGTGGAGGAAAGTGTGAAGTGCGTTAAAATACAATGGAAAATGGCCACGGTGACTGTGGAACCACCAAACGTTAATGGACCCGCGACAAGTTACCGACGACTGTGGAAACATCAGAATGAAGTTCAAGAGATGTAGATTCTGTGGCTCCCCTGTCTTCCTCTGGACTCTTGGATCACAATTTCCAAATAAGATGCAAACTTCATCTAGAAAAATTTATAATAGAGCGGTTTTTGGGGGGGGTTGTACAAAATCCACTGGGCACCAACATCAGGCTTTCTCGCCACGGGGAATGAAACATTAGCAGCCAATGTCTAGACTCCTGATGCTCTGACCTTAAACCCCATCCAACCCCAAATTCTGGGTTTTGCTAGATAACATTCCCAAGATAATTTATCCTTGTTGCTCCATTTTTTGCTAGACCCATTTTCCTTCAACTTTGGATGCTTGGATTTGGCATTCTCAATGACTTCTATAGCAATGATATTTGGTGAATTTTCCTTGTGGAAGGCGTCTGACTGTCTTCTGGACATCTGTCCACTGAGCAGTCTTCCCCATGATGTACCGACCCAGAGAGAAACCTTTTCAGGAACTCAGGAATCCTTTTGCAGGTGTTGCGAGTCTATTAGCCGCTAAGAGTGCGACACCGCAGCTTCCATTTTCTGTAAGCTGTTTTTATAAAAATGCCAATGTTTTAGTTTTAGTACAGCTAGCAGTTGGGTTCGGGCTAGAAAGTTTAAGACATGAAGCAAACATTAATACAGCAGAGGCCTAAAAGTGTGTGAAGTTCTGTTTATCTTGAGGATGTACAAACCGGAATAGTGCATTCTGCAAGCCCCTGATTTGAATACCAGTATTGTTTTTCTTCAATCATTTGTGTTTCTTGTCATCTTTTGGTTTTTTTAAACATTGGATCTTCATACTCACGATATGAATGCAGCTTTGTAAGGAGGTATGAATGACAGTGGCAGGTAGCTTTTAATAATGAACTGAACTGAATTGAGATTTGTGGCGGCAATTTTCTTTTTGTGCATCTTTTTTATTAGTTTAACCCCCAGCAACTATATAAAAACCAGACTCGGGTCGCTTTTAACCACATAAGCGTTGGTCTAAATTACCGACTGCTTAAAAAATAAATTAATTAATTGGCCACTGCATTGGGTTTCTCGAAGAAAGCAGCAGACTGATACTAAAAACCTGCGATGGGACATGAACCCGGGGAGGGGACATATTGACTGAGAAGTGAGGCAGAGGCTCCTACAACACGGGAAGGGGGAGGAAAGAAGAAAGGAGGGCGGAGGGTGAGCTGATCCTCAGTGTGTGTGCGCTGGCGTGCGTGTATATGTGTGTGTGTGTGTGTGTGTGTGTGAGAAGGAGAGGAAGGAACAGACGAAAGAGACCTGCGCGCACACACACGGACACTCTCGCTCTCCTTCTCTCTCTTTTCGCGGAGCCAAGGGGGAGAACCGGGAAGGGAAGAATGAGGAAGAGGTCCGCTGCGCCGCGCGCCTCCTCTCAGCGAATGCGGGTTTGCTGATGAAGCGCCTCTCCGGTCATCCGATCATACAGGTCACTCAGGTCGCGCTGCATGGAAACGAGGAGTAGGCAAGAAGAGCAAAAGATAAGGGCAACAAATAAGGGGTGGGGAAAAAAAAACAAACCCAGTGTGCATGGGAATTCGGACTACTCTTCCCTCCCTTTGTGCGTCTCGGCGGTTGGATACGCTGTCTTGACTAGCGTATAAGAGCTCCCTGCGTCTCCATTACCGTTCCCCACTACGGGCTTTACCTCCGCCACCACCGCTCCTCCTCCTGCTTTTACTCCTTCTACTTGCTCGCATCGCAGAAGAGCCGCTTTACTACGAACTCCGGATTGAGAAGGTAGGACACGGACTCCTGGATGCTGATTTATTTTTTATGTTGCTTTTCTTTTAATTTGATCATCATTGCGGGGGTCCAGGTCTGCTCCATGGTGTTGTGTTGGTGTATGCAAGTTTTTTTTTTTGTTTTTTTTTTTGTTTTTTTTGGAAGGGGGGCGATGGAGTAAACGGGATGTAAGAAGGGGTGTGTATGTGTGTGTTTTGGGGGGGGGGGGGGGAGAGACCCGAAGAGAGACTTGGAAGCACCATGCGTCAGATGGCTCTGGATGAGGATGCGTTCCCTCACTCCATCCTCACTCGCCAAGATGCGCTTTTCATCTTTGATTTGAAAAGAATGCAATAAAGGAAAAGTAAAAACCTTTCCGGTTTGTAGACAGCTACGTTAAGACGTAAGCTTTTTATTATTTTTTTTATTTATTTCCACCCTGTTATCCCATTCATTCTTCTAACCCCCCCTTCACGTTTAAGCCCATCCTCCTGCCTCACCTATTTATAGAGAGATGGTTAAGGATTCAGATCACGTTCGGATCGCCGCGCTCTCCTCGCCCCCTTCTATTGGCATCCAAGTGTGGAAGTTTGTGTGACAAATATGCGCAGTGCCCGTTAAACCAGTGGAAGGGGCGGATGCGCACCGGGAGTCACCTTTGCGCAATCCTGCTGGGCCTTGCATCCTTTGCGCCAAACGGCACCGGCGTATTGGGGCTGTTGTTGGTGTGCCAGTGCGCTTTAGTCCCCCATCAGGTGTGTGTGTGTGTGTGTGTGTGTGTGTGTGTGTGTGTGTGTGTGTGTGTGTGTGTGTGTGTGTGTGTGTGTGTGTG